>CABFWO010002966.1:29764-46227 GCA_902155825.1 Timema genevievae | reverse complement strand
GGAATTCTTCTTCTATGGGCTTATTATATAAGCTGCACCCTAGTAGAAATAACCAACGTAAGGTTGCTTGCTACCTTCCAGAGTAAATGAATCTTACAACAATCGTACCTGTATTCGTTCACACCTGGCTTATTTTATTTTGTTTTTGTACAGCACTTCTTTCTTCTCTTGCAGTCTACCAGCGATCCACATATCTACACTATCAGAGTAGGGACTATGCAGGTAGAATCTAGAGGAAATATACCACCATTTTCATGGCGTAAAAGTGGGAAACCAATTAGGGGAAAAAAAACCTCGATATTTATTACCTACCGGGATTATAAGCCCCGATCGCCTAGTCATCGGAATTCCTGCTTGTTGCGAGAGTTTCGCTTTAGAACAGGGGTCGGCAACCTGTCTATCTTGCAGTGGTTTTCACTAGATCTTGTATGAAAACTACATCATTGGTAAAAGAAGAACTTTTTGTCTTCTAAAACTCGCAATTTTATTAATTACTTTCAAATAATATTTGAGTGGGACAAAAATTACTTGTAATGTTGCAAGAAAATTAAAAATTTTAGTATGAAATTGTACATTTGATTCAATTCAATTTTTTTTTCTAGAATTTTTTTGAGGGAGGATTGAAATTGTTTGATGAATAGATCGGGGCCTGCGTGGTAGCCAGAGTTTCCGGCCGCGGTGGTAAAGTGGGTTTGCCTCATTTTGTTCGGGGAACCCCTCCTTCTCCGGGGTTGTAGTCTTGAAGGCAGTGCGTGCCGGATGTGTGAGAGGAACCGCCGCTGCTCAGGAAGAAGACTGATGAAGATAGAGAGAGAGAGAGAGGGGGGGGGACGGTGGTTCGGGGTGTCTGGGGTGTAAGAGTGATGGGAGAAGGTAGCTCTCTAACCTTTCCCCCCCTTCCCCTCTTCCTCCATCTACCACTCTCTTCACTTCACCAAGAGTCGTCATGAGTTAGGCGAGACATGTTTACCATCCATCACTCAGCAACTCTTTTAACATCCATTTACTAGCGACTTTAAGACTTAACCTTGACAACCAGAAGGTGGAGAGCGTCTGGTACGTGTTCCCACCGTGCTTTTTGGAGAAAAAAATATACGTACTATATAGAAGTGTGGGAGGGGCTAAGGGGTGAGGTGTAATCTCCCTGCTGGGTCTTGATCAGACGATAGCGGACATACCACTTCGGTAGTCTAACGGTTGCGGAAAACTGAAAACGTTTTCCAAACTGCAAACGACACAAATTTTTATGTTTATTTTCATCCCAGTGGTGGGGCGTGGAGTCTTGTCAGGGTAAGCATAGTTGTCTACCCGTGACGTAACGGAAAGTCAAGATAGTATTTCCACTGTTAATATAGTTAAGATTTATTTTGCATGTTTTAGATATAGAACATTGTGAAAAAAAATACATACTCAAAAATAAATCTAAGAAATAGCCCTGCATTATCACATTAAAAAAAAGTATTATCTTAAAATAGTCTACAGCACAGGCTATTTGGTTTATTCAAGACAATGGCCATTAGTAAACTTCCTGCCAGGATGTAAATTAAAATCATCCTTGGAAGCATATGTATATTTAGAATAAGAAACAAGAAAATAATAATTTTGAAATGCAAATAATGCTGTCCTTGCGCAAAATCTAGAGTGATTGTGTATACTAGTCAGTAGAATGGGGGAAGTGTTATCAGCAGATTAAAAAGAGGCCTCACATGACGAACTAATCATTTTCTTGCATGTAGTTCTATTTCGTAAATTGCCATCTAAATATCACTGATTATAGTGGTCGAGTGAGTCAAGTTAAGATGCAACCCGTTTCGCAAATTAGCCTCGAACTTAAAAAGCAGGTCACTCCGTTAAAACTTTATGTAATTATGTTATGTTCCCCTCCCCCCATATATTCCCCATTTGACCAATCGTACACAGGTCCTGTACCATGTACCGCGCATGATAAATCAATATCTGTTGATACCCGAACAAATGAGTGATGAAAATATAACACAGGTATAGTTTTGAAAAATTCTGCTTGTCCCAAAAACACTTCGCATAACATTGACATTCACCAAAGTCTAGGTTAGACTAAGATTTTTTTATTGGATGATATGTATAATCACATGAGCTACAAACTAGACGATTCCTGGATAGCTCAGTAGTTAAAGCATTGAAGTACTAAGCTAAAGGTCCCGGGTTTGATACCATGTCCAGATGTTATTTATAAATTTTAAGAATACAAATTATTTTGTTTAAGTAAGCGCATTTTTTGTTGCGCTATATCCAAGCGATATATTTAAACGTTTGTTCCTGTATTGTGGCGACATGTTTATTTAATTCGTTATAGGACTACAATTACAACGCGCATTAATACCCGTCCAGGCCAACAGATTTAATTATGCCTAAATTAGCTTAATAATATAGGAAATGGATCCGAATATGCTTGGCGGGATAAAGACACACCATTTATGATAAAACATACTCGGTACACTCGCCCGGGATTTGAACCTTTATCATCCCGTCACTTATAAAATTAAGACCATATTTCTTCCATGGAAAATGAAACTGAATCTTTTTTTTAATCAACTCTAATTTTTATTTTTTTGGCAACTTAATTCACTGGTTATATTTTTAAATAATTATTTATCGATCAAATTGTTAAAACTTAGTTGGACTAAATATTTAGCGGGTACCCTACCCTGTTTAATGACGTTGCCTACTTGGAGATTCCAAAGCTATTTTGCGAAGCGGGTTGCATCTTAACTTGACGCATCAAAGCAGTCTAAGCACTATCACACTTAGACGCTAATGTATAGAATATAAAGAGAGGGAACAAAATGATATTTTCACCCTGAGAGGGTTCCTGTCTATTTGCCTATAGCCCTTTTCCTCTTCCTCTGACGAGTTTACACAGTCACTTTAATATTTGCTTCTTGAATATCTTGACCTGCTTTTAATTTTACCTTTCTCTTATTTCCTTTTCTAGATAGACATATGCTTCCACGGAAATTTTTAATCTACATCCAGGCAGGAGGATTCCTATAGGGCATTTTCGTGACCAGATAAATAGCCTAAGTTGTAGAGGATTTATAAAAAATCCTTTTAAAAAAATACTATAAAGTAAAAATAATAATTTTGCGACACTGTAAGACTATTTTAAGAGTTATTTAAGAATAGATTTTTTTTTGCTTCAACGTTATATCTTTAAAACTCACTGAGTAAAACGTAAATTTACAAACATGGTAAATCCTATCTTTACCGGCCGTGACGTCACAGGAAGGCAACGTCCTTAATGTGTGTTGGTTATAGTAATAAAAACATATTCCTTTTCTTCAAGCTATCTTAAAATATTGGATCTTGGGTATTAATGAATGGTTTAAGTGTATAACTTTTATTTTTACTTTCGTACTATCTTACAGGTAGAGAAATTATTGTGATCGTCAGCAAATCTGAACTCGAGATTTTGATAAATTTTGACGTTTCATGATCCCCCGAATCCGAAAAAGTGGTTTTTGCATTTCCGTCTGTCTGTACCTTGGAATAGAGCCTAAACTATTTTACTGATTGGGATAAAACTTGGTATCTAGAGTTTTCATAGGGTTACCCCGTGGAGTTTTTGGGATTAGATAGCTAACCCTAAAATTAAGAGCAGTTTACTGAAGGGCTAAAAGAGAAAAAAATCAAATTTTTCAAAAACGGCTCTAACGATTTTGATTAAATTTTATTTCTAAAAATTGATAAATATTACAAACAAAATAGTTACCCTCAATTTTTTTTTTCAAAATTGCTTTAAGGGTTCCGGTTTAATACGTAATTTTTTTTATCATATCTTCGTAATTATTTGAGATGAAATTACTCATACAATAATAACACAAATATTTTATTTGAAATATATTTATGTAAAACAAATAATTTTCAAGCTTTACGCAAATATATATATTTTTTTAACTTCTCGATCACTAAAGAAAGTATTGCAACCATTAAAAAAATCTAACTTGAGATTTTGATGGTTGTTGACGTTTCATGACACTCTGAGCTCTAAAAAGTGTGTTTTTGCAATGCCGTTTGTGTGTCTGTTTAGCCCTAAAATTAGGAGTAGTTTAATAAAGGGCGAAAAGAGAAAAAAAATCGATTTTCTCAAAATAGGCTCTAACGATTTTGATTAAAATTCATATCCTGGCGTTGATTAAGATTATAAATAAAATATATAGATTTTCATTTTCCCATGAAAATGAATTTTAGGGTACTTTACAGAAGCGGAAATTATCGTAACTCCACTACTATTTGAGATACAAAAAAAACTTATAATTGCAAAATTGTAGTACTATTTAAAAAACATTATATGAAATATATAGTTATAAAACTAATAGCTTCTGAGATATTGGCAAATATATTAATACAATTTTGTGAGATTTAGTTGTGAAGAGATAATAAGTAAATAAGTCTTTCAAAAAGTTGATGTTCTTTTTCCTTTAACCTCTTAGGGGAAATGTTTGTACTACAATGATTTATATCTATCATTTTAGACTCAATAGTCAATATACAATTTTTATTGGCCTACACTTTTAAAAGAGGAATTTAATAGCAATACGATAATCATGAGATGTGAACCCCTAATAAAATGTCGAAGATAGCTCGGGCTTGCTAGTGTGTATTATTTGGTTTCAAATATATTACGAATTTTGAATAGATATCTTTATTTTTAAGCAATGGAATGAGAAAGTCCGTGCGGAGTTCCGTACCATTTATTTGTAAACTGGTTTAGAAGAGTGCATGACAAATTGTGTGGTGGTATAAAATCAAGCAATTTAAAATACCTCTGTAACTCGGAATAAATGGTTGTCTTTATTCCACCCCGTCTCATTGGTCTCATTACCTATTCTGGTTGTACGCATTATATTATACTGGTTACGCAGGGATGAGGGAGAGAGAGTTGAGAGGAAATGTACTCATATCTTCGAGGAAGACGATTGGGAAACTATTCGGGGAAAAAAACCACTCAAAGTACATCTGGCCAGGATTTGAAACCAGGCCTTCCCGTCACCTTTAAGCTAGATTAAATGAGGTCAACATTTAGAGCATGGTCCCACCGATGTGGGTAAAAACTTTTTTAAATAAAATACTAAACATTAAAAAAATAATAGCTGTCGCTGAACACATCGCAACATTTATTATTTCTGTGAATCTAAAAACTTAAGCGTGAGAATCATATAATGAATATTGATACGAGTATAAAGAATAAATACCAAACGAATACGAACAATTTTATATGCTAGCTGTCAATAAGGAACCAACTTACAAAATAAATACTCAACCAGAATCGATGGCATAGCCGAGTTTACACGCACCAGGAAAACTAAGAGAATTTTGCAAAATCTAGTAAAAATACTGGTATACTTGTTAATTTAGGATATTTAACTTTCCATCCATTACTTTTTCCACCCCGTGGCCTGGGTCAGTTTTCATATTCAAGCCATGTATTTTCTACTACCGGCTGGCTAGGCCTGTCTTAGCTTCATATGTCTTATAATTTAACTTAAGACTATGAAAGGCACAACATCCAGTCTCCATCTGTTAATTCATATGTGAAAGGGTAAATACACATTTCACCAATGATACATTTTTCAGCCATGCCTGGAATAGAACCCAGGACCATTAGCTCAGTATACAGACAAGCTACTGACTAACTGAAAGTTTAAAATAGAGTAGTAGGTTTCGGATGGGCGAAAAAGTGAACATCACGCTGATTCAAACAAGGGCTGTGAAGCGACAGAAGTAGGGATGTGAAAAAATTATCGTTACTTTACTAATATCGATATTTTAATTTCGATACTAGTATTTTTTTTCCTCAATACTTTTACTGATATTAGTACTCACACTCCGGTATCGGATAGGTATCGGAAGAAACGACTTTTTTGCTATCTTAACTCATGCTGAGATTAAATGTTTTCTAAAGTAGTCTGTAGAAGAAGAACAAATGACACTATTTCTCAATCCTCACTCATTTTCTGCGCGTCAAGCAACAAGCAGCTCTAGCATTCAAACATTTTTAGCTTATAATTCATTGCTGTTTTTTAATCTTTGTTTATCAATACAGCCGAATTTGTGTGGTGGGAGAGTGGAAAGCCATATAGGGAAAATCACCCTCGGTGCACCCGATCGGGATTGAACCCTGATATACCCGTCTTCAGCAGTCTAGTCCAACAAGTGATTAGAGCGTTAAACCACGCGGCCACTGAGGAGGGTAAGATATTATTAATACTAGATAAAAAAAGTTTTAGAGTTTTACAGATTAAAGTTTCGATACTGATACTTACTGCTATCTATACTTTTCTTTCGATACTAGTATGGTATCGATAGTCTTCTTCCGATACTTTTAATGAGTACAGTATTTATACTTCTCTTTCGATACTAGTACGGTATCGATAGTCTTCCTCCAATACTTTTAATGAGTACAGTATCGATACTAGTACGGTATCGATAGACTTCTTCCGATACTTTTAATGAGTACAGTATCTATACTTTTCTTTCGATACTAGTACGGTATCGATAGTCTTGTTCCGATACTTTTAATGAATACAGTATCGATACTTCTTTTTCAATACCACATCTCTAGACAGAAGATGTGTTTCTCCACCAATCTCATATCATCCTGTTTTATAACATAAATTACATACCTTCACACTAGTCAGTTTGATGAAAATTGAAATATTATTACTATTTTCTTCAATCAAAGCTGACTAGCAAAATGGGAATTCCTTCTGGAAAACTTGAAAATCATAGAGATCTTGGTAGTAATAAAATAGTAACAGCCTTTCATGAGTAGAAATTGGGGTTGGTTACCTACAAAAATAAATGGTACGGCGCACCGCACAGACTTTCTCTCTCTTTCTATAAACTGGTAAGATTTCTGAACGGAATAATGTACATTGTATCATCACCACTCCACATAAGAACACGCATAAAATAATATACAATGATATAGAATCAATGAGAAAAGAGGCGCATCTTTGTCCACCTAAGAGCATTTCAAACAGTTTAATGTTTTACACGAGGGTCAACACTTTGTATTAAAATTTCGATTTCTGGTTAAAATTTTAACATTTTATAAGGTGTTGCAGATCTTCAAGTCATCGCATTGATATTTAATTATTCATTTATACATTTTGACCAATAAAAAATGTAAATATTGACTATTGAGTCTAAAATGGAGATAGATCATTGCTATGCAAACATTTCTCCTAAGAGCTTTAAGGAAAAATAACATACTTTTTTAGATACTTATATTTAATTACTCTATGGCATTGGAGAATTATTGCGTTAAGACTTAAGTAGTATATGTTTACAACTAAAGCTCACAAAATTGTATTAATATATTTGCAAATATCTCAGAAACTGTTGCTTTTATAAAAATATATGTCAAATAAAAGTTTTTTATTTCTAATAGTCCTACAATTTTGCAATGATAAGTTGTTTAGTTTCTCAAATAGTTGTGGAGATACGGAAATTAACGCTTCTGTAAAGTACCCTAAAAATCATTTTCATAGGAAAATGAAAATAGCCAGTTTATTTATAATCTTAATCAACGCCTAGATACGAATTTTAATCAAAATCGTTTGAGCAGATTTTGAGAAAACCAAATTTTTCTCTTTTCGCCCTTCAGTAAACTACCCTTAATTTTAAGTTTTTATAGACACACAGACAGACGGCATTGCAAAGACTATTTTTTAGGGTTCGGGGGGTCATGAGACGTCGACATCCATCAACATTTCAGGTTAGTTTTTTTTACGATCGCAATACTTAAGCTTTAATGTCCAAAAAGTTAAAAATATATATATAATTGCGTATAGATTGAAAATTATTGATTTTATAAAAATATGTTTCGAATAAAATATTTGTATTATAAATATATATACATATTTGTAATGCTAAGTAATTTCATATCTCAAATAGTTTCGGAGCTATTATAAAAAATGTTAATTTACGCATCAGACCGGAGCCCTTAAAGCCATTTTGCCGAAATATTGAGAGTAGCCATTTTGTTTGGAATATTTATTAATGTTCATAAATGAAATTTAATCAAAATCGTTAGAGCCGATTTTGAGAAAATCGACTTTTTCTCTTTTTTCCCTTCAGTAAACTACCCTTAATTTTAGGGGTAGATATCCAATTCCAAAAACCCCTCGGGGCAACCCTATGAAAACCCTAGATATCAAGTTTCAGCTCAATCGGTAAAATAGTTTAGGCTCTAGTTGGATGTACAGACTGACAGACGGAAATTCAAAAACCACTTTTTCGGATTCAGGGAGTCATGAAACGTCAAAATTCATCAAAATCTCGAGTTCGATTTTTTTGACGATCGCCATACTTTCTCTACCTGTAAGATAGAGAGAAAGTAAAAAGCTGAAGTAGAACCATTAGGTGAAGTAGGAAAGAAATAGCCATTAATAATTAATAAATGGCACAAACTCGAAATAGATATTTTAGTATTTAAAATAGAATACATATTTAAACAATTAAAAATATGTATTTAAAATAGAAAAAATATTTAAATAATTAAAATTTTTAACGACGCTAGTGTGCATGTTTTCTGCAAAGAGAAATGAGACTGAAACTAGAATGAGTCAGTCATGGAGAAAATCAAGATAATTATGGCCGTATCAAATATTTATTTGCATCAAACTTTTAGAGAATCTTAGAGATGGATTTTTACTGAAAAGAGAGCAAAGTATATGCCCTCTATTATTGGGTGCAGTTTTATTTTGTTTTAGAAGAACAAATAAAAACAAAATTAATTTGAGAATTGCCTCGCACGCACGACAAAAAGACGTATAAAAAGATTTAGCAACGCCATTCATTTTTATAACAGAGAAACTTTTTTCCGACACGGTATAACCATTTGCCAAAAAGTAATGGAAGCGGAACAAAGCTTAAACTGTGTCTAAAAGCCTATTGACGAGTTCGGGAAAGCAAAGACTGGGAGCTTTCGCATAACAAAACAAAAAGACAAGCAAGTAATGGAAATGGCGTAGACATGTTAAATGGAAGAGGGAAATCGCTACTAACAATTGGTTGAAGTGATCGAAATACTAGGTAAATAAGGGTGAGAGAGAGAATTGATAAAACGGATTTTGGGGGGGGGAGAGGAGGCACTGAATTGAAACGAGCCAGAAGGGAGGAAGAGAAAATGAATATAAGCAAGAGGGATATTTAAAACAAGAGAGAGCAATCACGGCGTTTACCAAGTGATGAACAATAAGAGTAAATAATAAAGAGAATCAGATATAATAAAACTGAAAATAAAAGTCGTAAATAGTCAGAAAACCCAAGCTAACGTAAGGAAAAGATAGATATAGTGAATTAATAATAATAATATATAAATATAACAAAAACTACACCAATAAACTGTCACCAAAGGTAGAAATAAAATAGCTTGAGATGGATTTGAGAAAACAGAAAGTGAATAACAAGGAATCGATGGAGGGATCTTATTAAATAAGATAAAGTTGATGGAGGGAGAGTGGGGGAAAAAGATGAAAAAACAGTTATTTGGGAGGAGGAGGATGGAGGGATGGAAAAGCGACACTCCCAAAGTGTGGAAGAAGGGATTGAAGAAGACGGAAGGGTATGCAGTGGAAATAGAAGTAAAATAAAAACAATTACAGGCAATTCAGAAGACGATCACAAGGCATACTGACTGCTTCGGCGGGGTGGCTGGTTGAGAGAGGGTTGGGTAAGGAGGGGAGTTGTAGATGCTGAGGGGAAGTAAACGACATATCAAAGCGAAGTTCAGTTCAAGTGTAAATATAAAGTTTAGATGATGGCAAAATATGAACGACATGAGAAAATACGTCAGTAGTTGTCGAGGTGTCTGTTTCACAGATGACGACTCTCCTTTTGGTAAAGTTCTATTTAGTTGTCTGTAGGAACAAAGTGTTTGGCCAAGTAATTCGTCATGAAATCTTTCAAAGGTTTCTAAAAATTATTTGGTTGTTAATAGAGATGGGTCGAATCCAAATGTTAAAATTTTTTTCTTGAATCTCATATACAAATTCGAGTCTTTAAAAATGTACAATCTTAGTTCAATTGAAAACAAAAATTAAATTTAAATAATTTGTTTAAGGTTTGGTGTCACTGTCAAATTACATTTTGTTTGTCATGTTCATTCCATCAAAAACAATAAATAAAACACTTTACATATGCAAATTAATTACATTTATTCAATTTAGTTTCTTACCAGCTTCGGTGGCCACGTGGTATAAGACGTCATTCTCTCGATAGACTAGACCGCCAATGACAGGGAAATCGTGGTTTGAATCCCGGTTTGGTGTACTGAGGGTTTTTTCCTAAGTGTTATCCACTTTGCCTCCACGTAAATGTGGATACACTTGTTATAAATTCAACCTTCCTCATACCTGACTCACTAGCGTAAATATTATAATAGAGAAAAGTATCTATATGTTAGTACCTATGCGTATAGTCTAAACAGGCTATACGCATGCTAAAAAAATGCTAAAAAGTGATAAAAAATATTCCTTACTATGATTTTGCTACTCTTCCCAGTACTCAAGTCTAAATAATTCATTTTATAATAATAATCATCATCATCATCAACAACTGTTTCCAGTCCGTGGTCAGGTCACTTTAGTAAAATACCTCCATCTTCCTCTATCCTTCCCCCATTCTTCCTCCTTTAAATCACTTCCACTCTTCTCCTCTAACTTTCACACTTTTTGTAATCTCCCATCTCTTCCTTGGCCTCCCTTGCCGTCTTTTTACCACTTACTTCATCTCCATATTTCTCTTTGGTATTTATTTTACCAATTGCTTAAAATTGTTATTTGATTTCAAGGTCTTTATAATTGTTTTCAAGATACTTTTTTTGAAATTTTTATGAAACTCGAATCTCTAGAATAGCATTGGATTCAGGTATCGAGGATTTGAGCGTTCCATCCCTTGTTAGTTTCGAGGCCTTTACTAGCCCATGAAATGTGAATAGCTGGAACTTTATATAGAGTGATACCCGAATAGCACCAACTCTTGCACATAGTTCTCCAATTGAAGTTAAGTACATCGATTAAACAAGAATCCTGGTTTATCCTTAGAGTAGATAAACTATTGTCAAGGAAAAAACAAAGCTTTAACGTACTTTTTGTATCATGAGTACATATTTTTAATCACTAAACTTGGTCCATCTAAGCACAATGTACTTGTCAGCTGGTGCCTCACCATAAATGTCATACATACATGTAATAGTGTAAATATATAATAAATACATTTCATTCCTTTAAGTCTATTCTTACAACTACTAGCGTCATTCTAAAACTTAATTTAGTTCCTTAAATCTATTATATTTTATATTTTATTTAATATTCGAAAACTAGTCTCGAGTCTATTTCATAGCTTTTTTGTCATATTATTCAATCTAGTATTATTATTTCATTATGTCTGTGAGCCAATTAGCCATTTTTTATTTCTCTTTTAACGTGTGATATTTTATCTATTCCCAAAAGGGTATTCGGTTGTAATGAAATGGAATTATACATCCCAATAATTTATTATTCGCCTTTGTATACAAAATCACAACATTATAAAATGAGAGCGGGTAGTAAGATTTATTTGTTTTAATTTTTTTAAGTTGCAAGGTATGGCGACATCTTTCTACGTCTCTGTTTAAAAAGACAACGCAGTTTGGTCAACAGAGACGCACCTGGATGACCACACCTTTTTTTTTTTCTAGGAAGTTTCGAGAAGGAAATGCCGCTTGATATACCCCTTCAGGGTTCGCATCCCCTCACTTTCCTTCCTGACTAGGAGCCAAGTAGGTAAATTCTATGTGAATCTTAATCCGTGTTTTTACCGGAATCTAAATCTCGCGTGTCGGGAATTGTCATGTATATGGCATAATAGTCGGGCATTTAAATTAAAGTCAATAACATGTGAAATATTGAGCAAAAAACTGTTTATAATAAACACTATAAAACATCAGGACTTTTAATTTCTAAAATAATATATCACCCCTTTTTAATTATTATAAATACAGGATTACGAACTTGGACCCGATTTAATCATGATAGAAAATGTAATCTTAATGGTGGCGAATAAACATTAATATATCATAATAAGGCTAAGACTTAGATATTATTGTAATTTAATACATGCAAGTATGAATTAAATTGGTTAGGTAACTTTTAAAATATTGTATATAAATACATTATAATTTGCCCTTATAAGAAGTTGGCATAATTGGTAATATCTGTTTACATTGGTAGCATTGTTGTGATATGAGTCAAATACATTCAAAATAACACCGCGACATAACAACTATGAACTGACAAGCATCCACAGTGGAATTCAGAGTCAAAACTTAACAATACAAACATAAAATAAAAGACAATTTAAAATAACAAGTTAAGATATATTACACCATATAGGAAGAGTTGGTTAGTTTAATTTAATTAATTTTAGTGACCAAGTAATTTCCATAAAAGTTGATTTTGAGTTTTTTCTAATATTGTGTAAGTCTTATCTGTGTTTTTTTTTATCCCTGTACTCCTTCCAGTTTTTCGGTGTGGGCTGGAGTTTACCGGAACTTCAAATTTATTAAATTAAACCAACCAACATATCATATATGGTGTACTATATCTTAAATTTACTAAATTATTAAAACTAGTCTGTTTGCTTTTCCACTTATCTACTTTACGATTTAAAGATGAAACTCAATCTAATAAACCATAATTAAATGTTACAGCTTTATTTTACAAAACATTGTGAGTTGAATATATACAAAATAATCCATAGCGGGTATAAGATAATAATGTGAAATATATTTTTTGATTAAATTAAAATTTATACTCTAGTTTGTTTCGATTGCCAAAGTAGTCAAACTTTTTTATAAGCTGTAACACATCTGTTTATTGTTTGATACATGATTCCATGATTAATTTAATAATTAGGTAAAATTAACATCTTATATCATTATAGTTTAAAAAAACTTTTTTCTAACTGAGCTGGTACGTTTAACAGCTAATACATTAAGTTATAAGGAAGTAATAAGGGTGACCTGGCGGTCTAGGGGTAAGATGTCAGACCTTTGTGCTGGGGGTCCGGGGTTCAATCCTTGGTCCTAGCACAGATTTATCTGATTGCCAAACCCTTCCTTCACCTCTGAGAAGACGCGTATTAATCATAACTTGTGAATATGAGGAATGCCAGGCCTCCACCGTGGTTCGGACCCCACGTTAAACTGTAGGTCCTCCATTTCATCTCACAATCACCCTACCATTGCACATTAGTGTAAGCGTAAGTGCGCACAACCCGAACGGGCAGTAAGACGTGGTAATAATAATACTAATAATAATAAAAGAAGTGTCATAGAAAAAATGCACCCGAATTAGTTTGGAGAGGGGATGTGAAAACCACGGTGATAAATTACTTTGTCACAAAACTACGTCAGGATACCCAGTCTAGACTCGAACCTAAACTTGCTCGTAACAGGAAATATATTTTATTGGTAGCTTGATGCTTTATACCATTCCAACACCCTTGTTAGTATGAAAAACATTTATTTGCACATAGCTATGTTTAATCCAACTGAAAATAAAAGAGAATATATTTGGGATTCTGTGAAACTGCTTGAATATTTTATTGTGGATATGTATAGTGGCATTTCTAATTTTTTTTGTGAAGGATTCTCCAACCTTCAAATTAAATATTCCATTTGATCAACATCCACATATCATGACGCCAATTTCTGATTCCTGGATCTATTCTATCATCTCATTTTCCTTCAATGATTCGGGGTAAAATTCGGATTGAAAGGGGAAGATAATGGTGTAATGCGCAGATATGTAAAATTTATAAATATGTTACTACTTTCCATAAATTCAAAACCAATTATTTACAGCTTTAGATAAAGCTTGCGTGAAACGCGCGCAAAAACAATCATTCTTCCCTGAGCATATCTAAAAACAACTTTTGGAAAATTTGCAGCAACTTTACTGCTAAATATATATATATTGTTTTTAAAACTCTGCATCTTGTAATGAGATCCAATTATCTCTGCTGCTTGAATAAATTAAGGAAAACAAGATTAAACATTTATTCCATGTTGCTTAGAGTGAATATGGACATGTAACATTTCCAAATTTCTACTCATAGTTTCAGCTGAATATATTTAAGTTGGTGGATTTCATTTGTCTATGTATTCAACAGAATTCAGAAATGTTAAAAAATAATAGCTCAAAATATCGCCGCTACCAAATTTAAATAAGTGTACTTTTGAGAAAGTGAATTTGTGGCAATATCTAGTCAAAATCTTTAAATTAACAAATATAAAATAAGAATATGCATAACATCTTTAAACCCACGTCAGTTGTCACATGATATAACGCGCTACCCTCAGAGTCTACTAGATGGAAGGATCAAGGTTCGAATTTCGGTTGGGTGCACTGAGGGTGATTTTTCCAAAATGGTTTTCCACGCTCCCTCCACACAAATACTGGTACATCTCCTATAAATATAACCATCCTTATCTCTACAACCATTAGCGTAATTAGTACATAAGCGTTTAGCCCCAACGGGTAGTAAGACGCGGTGCTAAAAACAAACAAAAATCTCTTAGAATAGAGAATATTCTAATACAAATTTTGTTGAAAAATCATTAAATAATCGCTTATATTTATTAGAAATGTTGATTCAAACCACAAACTTGTGTCCCCGGTTCGTATGTATAAGAAGCACTTTCAGAATTTCCCAAACACATTTATCAAAATTGGTTCCTCGGTGAACGTAGCCAGTATTCGTAGGAAAATAATTGGCCCTCTCCAATCTTTTAGTCCAAGTTTTCTTCGTCATCAAATGTTTCATTTCAAACCAAAACGTACTTAATAAAGTTCAGGCAAATGGCAGAAACTTTTCCGGTGAGTCCAGTCCTATTGTTTGGGAATACATTTCACAGAGCTGGTTGCAGTTGAAGAGAGCTTTCAACAAAATTACGTTTCCTCTTGTCACAACAAGTTTTCATCAGTTTAACCTACTTCCCCAAAACTATTTGCTTGGAATATTATTACAATTAATTTATTTGGTTTATCATAGCCATCAAAAACTTTACCATATGTAAAGAAGTAGTTAAGTAGTTGTAAAAAAAAGTCTACGACTCTTTTTTTTTAAATTTAATGTGTAACTTTTACTATTCTTATTTAACTTCTAGAATTATTGTTGAACAGATTAAGTTTATAACTTTTAAATTGAATACACAACTTTTTTACAGCTTTTTTTTTTCGCGCGTATTATATCTGCCGTACAAATCTTGGCACAGAATATATTTCTGCTGCATCTTACTTTATTGTAGACTAGCTTAAGTACTCTGCATTGCTCGGGAGAAATATTTTTAGAGTACTTTGCTCTTGACCGGGTTTTTAGCTAATAAAAAAATAGTTAAAAATTTAAAAATTCTGGCTTTAGGTGTACACATTAGAGTACAGGATCTACTAGTTTTTAAAATTTCCGACACGCTCGTGTGATAGATATCACATAACGCTCATGACCAGGAGCTGGATTTTAGTGACATGACAGCTTTATTTTGGTTCGCTACATACAAGGCTCTATTACATAAACTCTGTTCATGATCCCCTTGATGTGAAAATTTATATTTTATGGGTAATATTTTTTTTGTCATTTTTGTAATTTAAGGTCATATTTTAGTGGTTTGCGTCATTTTGGGTAATTTTTAAGCACGTTTAGGCATTTTCGAGTCATTTTAAGGCATTAATGTTGAATAAGTATATTTTTAAATACTATAAATATTTCAAAGATGCATCGATGTTCAAACATACCTTTTTTCATCACACAATTGCCAGAATAGGAAGACACTTTAAACAATGGACTTTGTCTCCTCTTTGCTTGTTTGGTTGTAATATACACATTTCTTGTGAGACATTGCAACTATCCTGGAAAGGGTTGCGTTGGAGGAAGGGGGGGGGTAGCTATTAATTCTGAAGCCGATATTAATAAATCAATGTCATATTTAGCATAATTTAATTTAATTTTACATTTCTGTTCATTTAGCCGTGTGCATTTATTACGAGTTTTTGTTCATATTTTTAGGCCATTTTTGAAACTTTGAGCCATTATTTAAAACTGTTAGGTCATTTTATATATTTTCTTAATCATTTTCTTAGGTCATTGGTTCCTTTCTGAGTTGGTTACCTTGCCCAGCTCTACCTCCTCTGCTCTAGACCAATAGCAGTCATGGATCCATCTAATGAGGACCACGCTATAGTTGTTGCCTCTGTGTGTGCTGCCCTTTCAGATTAAAATTTTTGAGACCTCTTAAAATATATTCATAAATAAATATTTATAAAGTTATTTTACTAAACTTTAACCAACGCATTCTTCTTTAAAAAAAACTCAACAATTTATGTCCTCATGCGACTATTCTATCTAGTTTATTTTGGATGATTATTGAGGGGCGGGGG
>CABFWO010002966.1:0-29717 GCA_902155825.1 Timema genevievae | reverse complement strand
GGGGGGGGGGGGGGTGGGGGGGGGGGGGGAGGACTAGAATTGAGAATATTTTCCGAGCCCCAGTGTGGAGCGATAAGAAACAATGCGGTACGGGCAAATGTGCGCCAGCCTTTAGTAGATAAGAGTTCTCTTTGGAAAAAATCCTAGTTTCGTTCATATAGTAACTATATAAGCAATTTATAATAATTAAAACAAATATCGGTGAGCACGCGGGTCTAACGTCACGTTTATTTTGGTTTGGTTTGGTTTGTTGGTGACGGTGGAAGTCAGGATTTGAATTCTAGACAGTCATACTGTGGGTAAATTTTTATAAACGGTTTCTCCCTACCCCTTCATGCAAATAAGGGTACATTTAATCTCAACGTACCTACATACTTGTGTGATTTGGAGAGCCCTCACGCATAGTAAGACTCGGTGAGAATTATAATTTATTTTAAAATTTAGGATCTAAACTATTGTAGGTTATCAAGGGGTCACGTTGGTCTCGGAAAAAAAAGTTGGGTTCGAACCCTGCTTAAGTGTTGTAAAATATCGATTCAAACAATTGATATAATGTATAACTATTTCTGATAATTAACTCAACCTCTTTACTATCATGTCGAATATATTTGAAAATTATATCTACACGTTTTTTTGTAATTTTCATTCTGGTTGCGCTTAAGATATATTCTTTTAAATTTGCACGTATCGATGTTTTAAAAGTTTATCTTAAGATTTTAAATGAGCTTGGAGCCAATACGTTATTGAGTTAAGTCTTTAAGTAGCAATATGATTAGATACATAAACTATTTCCAATCTCTCTATCTTTTTGATTAGAAACAATTTAAACTGGTTTCGTAGTAATGTTATTTAGATTGGAACCAATACACAGTATTCCAAAATATTTAACTCCGAGGGGTTATTTAAATACAAGTTAGTATTTTGAACTCTTTATTTATTTATTTATTTATTTATTCATATTTCTATAGCCATTCTAAAAATATAATTTTTATCATAACCATCACTATGATAATATTTGAGAGAAGTATTACATAGAAACAAATGAGAGCTATTAAATTAGGAAATACATTAATAGTAAAAAGAGAGGATTGGTGGCAAAGACAAAAGAAAGATGGAAGGGAGCAAAACGCACCGTAGATAGAGAGGAAACAATTAAACAATCGACTGGAGATGAGTGACGACAGAGATAAAGATAGTTGGAGGAGAGTTGGGGTAGGTATAGCACTGCTATGGAAAGGGAGGGGGGAGGAGGTCGGGCGGGATGGAGGTGGGGGTTGCCTATATTCCCGGGCCGGGACACACACACATACACACACACACACAGACACACAGTAGTTGCAGTGCCCTGCTCGGGCCGCGATCGATGACAGCAGCATCCCCCGGTTCCTATGCTTTTGCGCTCGTCCGCCATGTTTGTGACGTCAGCTCGTGACGTCAGAGGCCCAGAACCACCACCCCCTTACTCCCTTCCCCTATCTACATCAAACTCGAAACCCTTCAACTCTACCGTCCTGGTTGTTTAAATATTTTATGTACACCTTATGTTGCGTAACTTTTTTTTTACGACTAACGAAGTATTTTAATAATTAATCAGTTTAGTTCGTCCTGAGTCTTTTTTTTTAACCCATCCATCCCCCACCAAATGTTTATATAGTACAGTAATAAAAAGAAGAGTAATTTTTGAAGTCATTATTTGAATATTTGTAGGTACAAAAAAACTAAAGTGATGCTGCTTTTTTAAGTCGTAGGGAAATGACGAAGGGTATTATCTGCCTCTCCGTATATTTCTGATGTGTGTAATCTGAAGGTTGTTGAATAATTCGACATCTCTTGAGGAAGTTTTACCTTATATTAAGACATCTTGTTCTAAAGCCGGGCTTACCTGGATGTGAAAAGTCTGGATTAACCCGGATTACCTTTGCTCTCGGTGGATCAAGGAGGGATGATGCCTTAAACTTTCATGTCTTGGAGGAGTTTGTACCTTAGCTCATTAGAAGTTCTAGTTTTTTGAGTCTTTGGTTTAAGGTAACAGATAGCAGAAATAAAAGAATAAAGTGTACTTGTTTTATAATTTTACAGTTTACCAGGAAATATCTGAAATATTCATGCAATTGTATAAGATATGTATGTAAGTAATATTACTCAACTCGAAGGCTCGTGGGATCCTCAACAGTTTTACCGTCAGTCGTAAGTTCTAGTCAGCACTGAAGAGCCATACCAGGGATACATGATCTATTATTGATATTATTTTATTCATTCAAAATATATCTTTTTTTATTGTTTCATCTAGTTTTAAGGAAATCCACACACATATTGGTGGGTTTCTTGGTGAGATCAGCTCTTCCCATAGCCCCCACCCACTCACCTATTACAAAGATGAAATAATGTTTATTTTATCAGAAGATATAATAGCTTTTATGGTTGCTGGTCGAATGGTCACCCTCACAATAGACTCGATCGCTGATAACTGAGATATTGGAGTTCAATTCCCGGTCGAATGTAGGTCATACTGAAGTTGGTTATTCCTAAGTCGTTTTCCACTCTCTCTTCAGGCAAATGGAGGTAAAACTTCCTCTCAGTTTAACCTTCATCATCAATAGCACATTATCGTTATTAGCACATATGCGATGCAAAAAAAAATCGTACTTCGCTTTAAAACAATGTCAATCATGTTGAACTCGGTGGTATTGGGGTAAAGTGCTCGCCTCAGGACCCGATGTTCGTGGGTTCAAACCTAGCCGGGGTCAGTGGATTTTTCTTGAGTGATAAAAATCCGTAGCACAACTTCCTTAGGTGGGGAATTAAAGCCGTCAGTTCCATGTAGATTTTGGAAAGTAAAAGAACCCTGGAGGGTATGTGAAAATACATTTCCCGGCAAAATGTGCAAGCTCTTTCGCTCTCACTCATAGAAATTCTTGTGTGCTGATATATTCGGTCAATTAAAAGAGTGCACGTTAATTGCCTCAAACAAATAAATGACAATCACGTTTTTTTCGATTAAAAAAAAAAGATTTTGAAAATACAATAGAGGGTTTTTATGCTTTGAAATATGAAGAAATTTTCCACTAGGTTATTGGAAACATTGGGAGAGAAGACAGTTTCCAACCCACCCACCCTCCCATCCCCCTCGCCCTCTCGACGGACCAAGGAAAGGTGAAACGCGATCCTTTCAACCAGCCCTTCATTAAGATTCCCGAGACATCCTTTCAGAAACACATCCAAGTACAAACATAAACCCCAGCGAGTTTGGGGATAATTCAATTCCAGAGAACACTGGAGAGGAGGATCTTGATGAACACGTACCAAGTCAGGATCGACGGCTGCGTGGCCAGCAGGGACGTGCTTTTGGGAGTCGGGAAAGGGCTGGAGGTAAAAATACCAGATTTTTACAATTTTCAATTATTTTTTTCTAAGGAAAATCTACAGTTATTTAAATGGAAGCGATCTATAGATAATTCAAAGTTTTAAAGTTCGCACTTGAGCTTAATTTCTCCGAAACCCTCTTCGGTGGATTCATGGTTCTAACGCGCTACTCTCGCAGTAGACCAGACTGCCGATGACACGGAGATTGAGGGTCGAGTCTCGGTCAGGTGTACTGAGGGTGGTTTTTGCCAAAATAGCTTTCCACTCTACCTCCACGAAAATGTGGGTACACTTCTTCTATATATAATCTTCCTAATCCATAAAACCATTAGCGTACTTAGTTCATAAACATATAGCTTGAACGCGTAGTAAGACCCGGTGCTAAAAATAAATCTCCAAAGGACTTTAACGACCAAAAACATCATCAATAAAGCAATAACGGTGGTTCCGTTTCTCTTCTCACAATCAGGTATCTACTGCAGCGCTTGGTGGTTGAATGTGTCACTAACGTTGATTTTGCTGTAGATCATAATATATGTTAATACATCATTATTATATTCTAAGTATTTTTAAGTCTTTCCCTAGGAATTTATGTTCCAAAAATTGTACCTAAAAATATTACCCTGTAATTGCTATTATTTGTTCGGACTTTATTTTCGGTAGGTTACATCATCAATGGGGTGGTTAGAGAAATTTAAAGGGGGGTTTAAATATTTAAAGAATACAGGGGACAAAGGGGTAAAGTCAAATATTTATAATATTAATACTATTGGTATTAATATAGCAAATATTATTAATACTATTAGTATTAATAAAGCCTATATTATTAATATATTAATATTTTTAATATAATATTATCAATATTATTAATATGTCATTGTGTACAGCTCATATGAATTTCTAGTTATGCCAAATTTAAGACCCATACATTAACTACTTTACCTTACCAATGTCACGCGAAAAGCATAAAATAGCAGGTTTGACTCCTTATAACTCGTGAAATATAATGATTTGAGATCCTTAAATCACTATTTATAGATTTTAATTATATATTTGTTAAAACCGTGATGGTCGAATGACCTTCATATGAAATGAGGATGGACGGGGAAAAGAAACAAACAACACCATAATGCACCTTGAGGATTTCCTCCATCGCTAGGCAATAGCTTCTCCATACACAGGCCTATCGCGTCAGGCTATAAACTACATCATGCGTGTCATACGAAGGCGCTAACTTCTCCTTAAACATCGTACCAAAACATAAATTATATCAAGCGTGCTAAAACCAAGGCACTAGCTTCTCCGAGAATGCCGTACAAAGGCACAAACTACACCATGCGTGTTGAACCAAGACACTTAACTACTTCATTCATTTCGGACCAGGGTACTAATTACTTTATTCATGTCAGATCAAAACACTAATTACTCGATGCGTGAAGGTTAAATACATTAACGAATCATTGTTGTGTAACGCCACACTAGGGCACTAACTACTTCGTGCATGTCAAACCAAAGAATTATATAATTTGTATGTGTGTTTGTGTATGCATGTAATAGATATTATAAAAAATATCTAGAAGAGGAGAGAAGACTATTAAATGTGGTAAAAACAACCCATCACATCCAGTGGGAATAAAAGCTGGTTTCTCGGGTTAGCCAATCACTCAACCCCTGTGAAGAGCACGATGGATATTCTCAGGTTAAATTAAAATTATTTGAAATATCCATGATACATAATATATAGTATGTTATAAAACATCGATAGGATGACAAAAATCAAGTTACCCCATATTGTCCAATGATCCGTTGTGTATTACAGCCAGCAGGGTTTCGTGGAACGAGAGATTTCCAGGACGATAGGTCACAAAATGAAGGCCAGGGGCAACGCGAACATGAAAGGCTGAAAGCCCATAGAGATGGCGGGGGGAAACCAGTGAAAAAAACGAGTGGATAGTGAGGGTGAGGAATATTATTACGACGCAAATCAATGTTTGATTGCTTCGCCCACAGGAATTTTTACACAATTTTCAGCAAGGAATCGAAAAAAAAAAATATTTTACACGTGATAGTTGTTATATGTTGGTATTATTCTAAAGCAATGAATTGAAAAGTGGCACCTATATCTCGGAAGATAAAAATTGCTTAGTTCCCCAAGACAAGAGTATATTTCTAAAGTAATGTACAAAATTAACGAGTAGAATCAAAATCGTATTCACAACATACGAAAGTAGTGTATTTATTTTATTTCGTAAAAATTATTTGTGAAGGTGGCCACCTAAATCACCGAGAAAATATCAATCGTTGTCAAGCCAAAAATACAATGGTCTGTGTTGTTTTCTGGAACTACTTCTCTATTCTGTCTAGGCCTATATAACCTTTCGGATCTCACCTACAACCACTTTTTTGTCATGTCCCTAAGAAAGAGGGGAGATAAAATTAGGAAACTTCTTATCTCCAGAAAAAGAGGAAAGTTCACTGCTAGCTCTCAGATATTTTAAAATGTTTTGTTTTGGGGCTATCAAAAAACTACTGTATTTGTTAGAGGAAGGTTATAAACATAGAGCCCTTTTTCACGAAGCCTAGTTTCATAAATATGATTAAAAATACGTTGAACATGAGCTAAAATTACTTTATCACATATTATTTTATATTAATAAAATTCAAACTATAAGGCTGTTAAGTAAAAAGAGCTCATTTGGAATATTTTGACTAAATTTGGCCCAGGCCATATTTTAAAATAACGTATCTTAGAATTAAATATTGCATTAGAGCTGAACGTCTGCGTGGCAATTTCTTACTTACCGACGTGACCCCCTTAACATACCAAAAGCCTGGCTTCTTTTCAATATTTCCATAGCGCCTCAATATTTTCTCTGCGTCATTTCCAATAAGAAAATTATCAACACTATACACTCTTTTTCGTACAGGCAGCTATCCGCTTATATCTTTATAATATATAAAATTATAATCTTAATTTTATACAAATGAGAAATATATCTATTGACGTTTTTATATAATTTATACAAGCTCAAATTAAAATTTCTATATTGCAAACAATATCAGCTATAAAGTTAAAAGTCACTGGTGTTTTTTCAAGTACAAGACAAACTACACTCAAGTTATATTCGCCCATAAACCGCAGTGTTAAGTCAGTGTTAGACTCACTAGACTTGAAAAGATGAGTTTTAGTCCATGATCAACTTTACTGAATACAACTTTCCCCGTTATGAATTTCCACCATTTTTTCCAGGCGAATGCTGGTATATTAACGCAAAAAATAAATCAAACTTATTCCGTTTATTTAGGTTAAAGATTTTGTCACGGACAACGAGATAGAATATTAAGGACTAATTATTGGATACTTGTTTTATAAATTGAATGAAAGCAAGGAATATATCACTACTTAGAGAGACCTATTTTCAAAATATTTTGAATTTTCTCTAAATCACTCAATAAACTACCCTTTAATGAGTTTCTACCCAAAAATCAAATATGCATTGTTATTTGGGAGTTCAAACACTCTCAAGATATCCATTTTAAACAAAATTGTTTGAGCTATTTTCGAAAAAATTTGGAATTCAAAAAAATCTCTCATCAATAAAGTCCACATAATTTGAGGGCTAAGGTCAAAATAAAAAAATGTATCCTCAGGTATTACCCTATAACATAAATATATCAATGTAAATTAAGGTAAAAGGAAATAACCGAGGACAATAGAATAGAAAAGTTAGCCTAATAACCCTTTTTAAAAAATACTACATTTTATATAATAAGTCCCCGTACCCTCAACACGTCCAGTCAGCAAATGTGGCAAACAGAATCTTACGGGAATTCACTCTGATTTTTCCACTTCTTGAGTGAACAAGCCCCAAGCCCTTAACACGTTCAGTCAGCAAATGTGGCAAACAGAAGCTCACAGGAACTCTCTCTGGTGTTTCCACTTCTTGAGTGAACAAGCCCCAAGCCCTTAACACGTCCAGTCAGCAAATGTGGCAAACAGAAGCTGACGAGCACCCCCATTGATGTTTACACCATTAGAGCTAAATCCGGCAGAGTTCTGAAGAGCTCGCAAGCAGATCATGAGCTTCCTTCGAGTCATCGTCAAAATACATCTCTAAACAGATCGTGAGTTTGGTCTGGACCTATGGTTGTGAAAATCAATTAAGTATATTACCAAACAAAGTCTGTGCATCCTGATCTCGAGTCGAACCCAGGTTGTGCCAAATAAAAAATTTTATGACTAGTTCTAGAGAAAAGTATGAAAAAAAAGTTGGAAAGGGGCTAAGTTACCTTAGTAAAACAGTTAATCGTATCTATATTACGAGATGGTTGCTTCAAAACGTTTAAAAATTATAGATGCTTTATACGAAATTTCCTTTTTAATATAATCCGATTAAATATTAATTTAAAGCCATACCTGAAAATACATTTAAAGGTAACACGGACCTAGAAGAGCTGAGAGTACAAGATTACGCAAATTAAAAACAAAGCAAAACAGGTTAAGAGCATTAATAAAATTTCACGACCCAAATGTGAAAAAGGTTTAAATAGACAAGAGCGCATTTATGAAGATTAATGTACCTCTTCAAACGCATATGCTTGTGAATTACCACCTACCCAATGCGATCATCATAAAGTCTATTTGCTTTATTTTTTTGCAAAATATGTTTTACCTTAATAAATTTCGCCCAAAACTTATCTGCTATTGAGAAATACATTTTTAAATTCTATGCAGAGAGATGCAACTTCTGAATATTTGTCACGTGGCATGTGAAATTTGTTGAAATTATTTCTTCATCCACCTTTAAAAACCATCATACCTTACTTAGCTATACTTTTTTTACTTTCTCAAAGTTTTTTTGGTTCAAGTCTTGTCTCTTTCTATCCAACGTTCCCCCCTTTCTATCTCTCTCTCTCTTACTCACACACACACACACACACACACACACACACACATACACATATATATATACATACACTTATTATCTGTATGTCTTCCTCCCCCCACCCCTTCTCTGCTTTACTGCTTGTGATCTCTATGGCTAAGAGCAAAGAGAAAACCTTTTAAACCCAACCCGGTTCGTCGGCTTTTGCATTTCTGATGATGGATAGACTGCTTTGTGGGGAGTGTTCGTCCATAGCTCATAGTCATCATAGGGGTCGGAGGTTTCGTTGGTATATGAGGAGGAGAAGGGTTGAATTTATAAAGTGGAAGGGGTGGAGTGGCTTAAAAAGGTGGGGTTAAGGGGGTGGGTTAAAAACCATATCCAACTACTGAAATACAGAAGAGAGGCAGCTAGAGCAGAGGCTAGATGCACGGCGCAAGAAAGAAAAGAGGATGCAAAGATTGTAGGTTAGAAAGATAGGGTACGATGATGAAAATGTTTATGAGAGTTTATAAACCAAAGTTTATCTCAAAGAAGAGTTTGGATAGTCGTGGGAGAGGTATAGGCTTAAATCTCTTTTCTTTTCCTAAAGTAAACACTGAAGGCGAACGATGTATCACGGGAACTACAAGATTGGCTTTCAGGGATACTAGTTATCGTGACTAAAAAGCAAAATAAAAAAAATCTCATGAGTATTTACGATCATTCAAAGAGAAACTTCTCCCATATAACAGACAAGTAGAACTTTATAAATACCTGATGTAGGTTATCGATATAAAGTACTTATTCCATTGTTTAATTTTTATATAAAATAGTTTACTTACTATCATCGTCATATCATATACAGTCAACTCTAATTTTAGCGAACTCGGTTATAGTGAACATTCGGATACAGTGAACCTAATTCATTGGTCCCAACCCACATGCATTTAAATGTGTGTTAAAAATGCGTTTATAATGAACCTTCAATTTTGGCTTTAGTGAACAGAAAAATTGAAACTTTTAATAAGAAATGTGATTCTTTAAAAAATATAACTTTTTTGTTGTTTAAACTTGAAGACACCGATTCTCTACCTGAGTTCTTGTTAAGATAGCACAAATCTTCACTAAAAGTATGGAATGTGGAGGGGGAGGGTTGAGCTTAAACAGTCACTGTACTCATTGCCTTAAGTTTTAATGCCTTTGCCTGCGGCAAGGGATGACAGTCTTCTGAGTTGTATTAATACGACAGGAGTTACAGGACAGTGAATGACAGTCTTGGGGCCAATTACCATTTAGTAATTATTTTAACTAACCCCTTTCTTCGAAAGAGTATATGATACTCAAATTAGACTTTTCTACTCAGTTTAGTATTTTTAGTGCATTGATAGTGTGGAATCAAGTGTAGAAATAGCACAGACTCTAGAGAAGGTTCTGGAAAGAATATTAATTAAAAACAGTATAGAGTAAACAACAGCATACAACAGAATTTTTAAGATCAATTAATAGATTTCAATAAAGAGCGATTGTATTTGAACTCCTTTTTTGTTTGTCACTAACCCAATACTTTCAGATTAAAAAAAAATGGTTTAAGTGAACTTCGGATATAGTGAACAAAATATTTGAGTTCGCATAGGTTCAAAACAAAAAAAAACAAACGTAGAGAATTAACACTTTGCATACGTACTTAGGGGAATATGAGTGTGTGTACCTTGCATTTTTTTTAGTTTTTTTTAGTTTTGCATCTATTGCAAGACTGACGCCTACAATCACGTGAACAACGTTAAATACACTATAAAGGAAATGTTCCATCATTTGCAATAGGAAAGCAGTTATTAAAACCTACCCTTATTAAAACAGGCGTGGATTTGAACCTTGACCTCCTTGTTGCTGATAAACCAAACTAATCGAGCTTGACGTTTATTCCGCATGCCCACAGACGCGCGAATTTAAAATATGTTTTTGAGATGGATAAAATATCAAAGTAAAGTACAAAATAGTTGAGCAATTTTTTTAAAAAATATTGCTGCGTCTTACTAACTGACCAGGTTATACGCATGTGTAGTCTACTAACTATGTTAGTGTGCTAGGAATGAGGTTAGGTTGAGTTTAGGGGAATAGTACACACATTTGCGGGGAGAGAGAGTGGAAAAACATTTAGGATCAAACATATAGAGACAGCGACACCTTGGACAAGTGTTTATCCAAGTTTTGGTTTTTGAATGACCAGAAAATTAAAACTAGGCGCACTAAAGGACCACTGCGGTGCCTAAGAGGCACGCTAGAGGAATTTTTGAAAATAATGCATGATAAACATCAATTTTAGGCAATTTTGTTTTAGGTAATAGCATTTAACGGTACCTCTAAAACAATCAAACAATTAGTTTTTTAAATGAAATATTGAAAAAATATATATAATTATGTCAGTGTCTAGTAACATTGGGACATACGTAGTTCTGTTACTTAATAGACACAGTTCCCTCGTAGGCCTAATAATGAAAGCTTGAGCCAGCCAAGCTATTCAGAACAGTCCACAATAAGTTTACACATAGTTCTGTTTTGAAAGTCAGCTTTACTTGTGTATAGTTACATACCAGTAAATTGCATTTAGCAATAGATCAGTATGACACATTTCTTAAGCTATAAGTAAATGCTAAAAAAAGGGTGGGTGGGTTCTTGTTTCTGGAGAGCCTTTGGAGAGTGTAAAGAGGCTTTTGATAATTGGAGCAATCACCATCAAGGTAGGCCCTACGTTCTTTTTCCAGGACGAGGTGGAGTAGTTCACCGCTAGAGACATATTCAAGGACTGTTTGCTAGAGTGACTAACTTACTTGGGCTATAACTTTTGCTGTATTCTACCAATTCATTATCTACATCACATTATGTACTTTAGTCTACAATAAATCCATTAACACGAGTTTGTCTAATTTAAACGCTTCTACCCGACAAAACTCCGACTCTTTGATAGGCTATCCTGACAGATTGACAAATAAATAATGGGTAAAGAGGGGAACGGGCAGTGACAATTAAATTGATTTAGTGGGTAGTTGGTTTTTTTTACTATATTTAACAATTTAAAGAATATATAATTGATCAGATTTGTTGATTTAAGGTTGGTACAGACTTCCTTTTCTATATGACTTGTGTCTACAGAGAAAACAAACACATAATAATATTATATATTTTGTATTTAATCTTTTGCGTTTCAAATGATGTATTATATGTGAATGACATTCTTTAATTCACTGTTAATACTAAACTTCTTGAGATCCGGTGGACCACTTGATAGGCCACTGCGGACCAAACTTTGGGAAACATGGCCTTTAGACCATGCGGCCACCAAAGTTGGCTGCGACATAGTTAATGGTATGTTAAAAACTTGTAATACCGTTTTTGTTGAACTCACTTACGGAACCTCAGTGATCTGGCCTTGAACCACGACCAGCCCAATCCATTTACCGCTCGGAGCAAAAGTTCAGTCTACCGTTTTGTTGAATGTTACCCTATTTACCCTCGGTACCAGTTATCACAGAACTTTCTTTAACAAACTTAGGAAACACACAAGTCAAGTTTTAATAAGCGTTGTATAACGATAAACCAAGACTTGCTTGTAATCTTATTGTGCCTTCTCCCTTGCGTGCATCATTAAGACAAAACAAACATGACGAGATGTTTAATCGCAGTTCGCGAGTTGCTTATTCCTGCACTATTGCAACGAAAACTGCCTTATCTCCGCCAAGAATTATACTTAAGGTAGGATGGAAGGGAATGAGAGAAAAAAAAGCCTGTTTTTTATTTGCAGTTTTTATGGCATTTTTTTTTGCCAAAATAAATTAAATATTTCTCTGGTAGAACCATTGAGTTTAACAGTTGTTGAATATCTGTCATAAGAATAGCGGCACTAGATGAGGAACTTTTTAAATAAAGAGAAGTTGTAATTAAATTCCAGGACACCCTTGACAGATACTCAACAACTGATGATATCACCATGTGAAAAAAGATTCATCTCTATATTTCTACTGGAGCAATATTTGATATCTTATGACCAAAAAAAATTTTGTATAAAAATTGCAAAAATGCTGACCTTTTTTCACCATTCCTTCACTCCCACCTTAATAATAATGAAAATATTATATTTTAAACCTAGGGACCATTAATTAATAAACTATTTAATTAGTACGATCACAATAAAGATTACCCTCATCATTGTCAAACTGGCTATGGCGTTTGGCCGGCGACGGAGATGTTGGGATTCGAATCCCGGCCCGGGTATACTGATATTTTTCCTTAATAGCTTTTCATCCTCCCTCCTCGCACATTTGGGTACTTTCTGTTTAAAACCATAGCTTCCTCATCATTACCCCATTATGCGGATAGCCCGGACGAGTAGTAAGACGTGCATCAAGCTAAAAAATAAAGTTGATTAACAACTTAATCTAAGAAGTAATTATGAAGAGATTTATTCAAAAAACAATCGTCATTAGTGTTGTGATAGTAATAAAATGAAATTAACTTTTTATGTGAAAGGCTACTCAATATAGGTTGGAGGCGTAGGATAAATATCTACTTGGTAGCCTATTACATAAGGAGAGGGCAGATAAAAAAAAAGGCAAGGAAAAAAGTGGTTACTGATTATAAATATCGATCAGTTACATACTTGGAATACCCTGATTTGACCTAAGGCGAAACTATATATTTAATAATTTAGTTGGGTATTTGTGGCTAGGTCCTTAAAACAATATACTACAAATATTTATAGCTAGGATTGGGAGATCTTTTCTAAGTAGAAAGTAGTTATTATGCAGTTCGTACACTGATAATGTAGAATAATTGTAAAAAAATTATTCTAAACTCTTAATTGTTATTAATATTATTACATATTTTGGACGTGGCTATAAATCTCAGCATAATTAAACATAATTAGTTATTTTTTAGCTTTACTGTAGATAATTAATTTGTGATTTTATCCAAGTATTAGAAGAAACAAATATAGCGATTAAATGTGCAATATTCCTTAGTAACAACTACTTGTGTTTTTAACCAAACTACCTGCATTGGTGGTCTGATGGTTTAAATATAAGGCCTCGCTCTCGGATTATACTAGACAGAAGATGACAGGGAGATCGGGGTTCGAATCCTGGTTGGGTGTACTGAGGGTGATTTTTTTTCCTAACTGTCTTTTCACTCTCCCTCCACACAAATGTGTACACTTCCTTAAAATTCAACCTTCCTTTTACCTGAATCATTTGTGTAATTAGTACATAGACGTATAGCCTAAACAAGTAGTAGGCAAAATACACCGTGCTAGAATAAAAATAAAAACAAATATGTGATTTTACCAATGTATTAAAAAGATAAATATAGCGATTAAATGTGCAACATTTCTTATGTTAACAACCCGAATAATTATTAATAAGCTAAACTATATTGCACTAACTTTATGTCTGTATCTTATAAATAATGAGGTACATTCCATAGCCATACAAATCTAAAATACAATCGAGATGTTATATTTCCACTGAGTTTCGATGTAATTAATGTCCTTTACATTACAATAAATTACTCTATCGTTATGGATATTCTCTTTATATCAAGCATTTTACACGTTCTCATTATTGCTAAACAGAGCGAATGGTAGCTTATCTCCAACAAGCAGGCGTTAAGCGTTTAAACAAAAGAGGAAATACGCCACTTTCCTTAAGCTCATTAAAACGCTACACAAAGCAAGACACAGACATAAAATTTGCTAGTAACTTGATTAGTTACATCTTAACGTTAATTTGAACTGTGCTGGTGTTTTCATTCTACTCAAAAATATATTTAGGTTCATTATAATGATTTTATTAGGCTTTTAGGGGCCTGTTATTATTATGTTTGTATATGTTTATAAATGTAACGAAGCTTGTATCAAGGACCTAATTTCATGGAGCACCTACTTATTCTCTCACCGATAATAATACTGTCATGTTTGAGCTACTTCAATATGTAGATCGATTTTCGTGGAAATATTATCCAGTACTAATGTACCGCTGTCCAGGAGACACTCGAATGTAGCCTATTACTCGAACATCCATCTCGTGGAGGCTCTTCCCATGTCCTGATGATATGAGGGGATGATGGTAGTGAGTATAACGGGGTTAAATCAATGAATACCTTAACTTAAGACTAACTAACAGGTGACCTGGCGGTCTAGGGGTAAGGTGTCAGACCTTTGTGTTGGGAGTCCGGGGTTCAATCCTCGGTCCCGGCACAGATTTATCTGATTGCCAAACCCTTCCTTCACCTCTGACAAGACGTGTATTAATCACAACTTGTGAATGTGTGGAATGGCAGGTCTCCACCGTGGTTCGGATCCCACATTAAACTGTAGGTAATCCATTTCATCTCACAATCACCCTACCATTACACATTAGCGTGAGTGCGTATAACCCGAACGGGTAGTAAGACGCGGTGCTAATAATAATAATAATAATAATAATAATAATAATAATAATAATGACTAACTAACCAAACTCCGGTGACTATGGGAATTATTCCCCTCTCGAGAAAAATCTCCATCTGGGAATATAATCCAAGGCCTCTAGGTGAGCAGCCAGATACTCTGACCACTATACCACGAGGCCGACGATGTCTGGACATTCTTCTGCGATCAAGCCCATAATACACAGTTTGGCAATAGGCTAGTGAAATATCCGGTTGCCGTCGACACACATTATCTGGGCAACTGTAAGATTTGGATGACCACTTACATTGCATGTTGACAAAATATAATTAAACAAGGAACCGTGTCTTATTATGATAACTTAATAATTAATAACATAATTTTTTATCAGCATGATTTACTACTTTTTTAGGTTATAAGTATAGGCCTATATGATAATTACTATAACTGAATAGGGGGGAGGAAGGAAGCATTTTAGAGGTAATTTACACTCATATACATGGAAGAAGAGTGGGAAATCATTTAAGAAAAACTACGCCAATTACACCCAACCGGGAATCGAACTCAAATCTCCCCGTATTCAGCAGGTCAGTCTAACACGAGAGTGGCACCTTAGTGGCCTGGACCCTTAAGCCACTGAAGTGGATTTAGTTAATATTAGTTGAGCTGGAGATGGGGCCCCAATATTTCTCCAAACGAATGCTCTTACATTTTTTTAAGGCTGTACAAGTGAATTTTGAATGTTATTAACAATTGATACCAGTTAGCCGTGGTCAAATGTCTTAAGGCGTGACCGGCAATAAGCTGGACAGCCGATGACGAGGAGATCAGGGTTAGATCCAGTTCGTGTGTACTGAGGATGCATATTCCTTTATTTTAAATGTCAATAAATATTGTAGTATTTTTAATATATCAATGAAAATATTAGAGAAGGCACCTAATAATGTTTATTTTATAACAAATGTTTATCAAAAGAGAACAAATGATTTCCACATAAAAATTGTCAAACTCCATTACTGAAGGAGTATATCTTCCCAATGGGGTAATTCTTGTGGCGATGACTCTATGTATTGTATTATGTAACCCTCTAAAAAACTGGCTTTATTTGTTCGAGAAAGGTTATATTTGTGTTCCGAACCATTTACTTTGATCTCAGAACTCAGACATTTTACGTGAAATATATTTGAAAATTCGCTAATTTCAGCTTTTTGTGTTTTTGCTGTTTGAGAATGTATAATTTATAAACGATTAAGATATACGAGTATAATTGATAAAAATTTGCGGAAACATCTCAGATTATCCATCTCTGCCCAAAACACTTTTCTCTCATGCGGGTGCTTTAATTTGAAACAGCCTTCCTGATCTCTACCCTATGGAGTAAGCGTTTATTAACTCTTATACCCGATTCGGTGGCAGCTGGGTCTAACGTTCTACTCTCGCAGTAGACTATACTGCCGATGACGGGTAGATTGAGGTTCGAATATCGGTCAGGTGTACTGAATTTTTTTTCAAAATTGTTTTCCACTTCCCCTATATTAAAATGCTGGTACAATTCCTATAAAAAATAACCCTTCCTTATTCCTAAAAGCAATGGCGTAATTTATACATAAGCCTATAACCAGAACGGATAGTAAAACGCGGTGCTAAAATAAATTCTTATTTTGAAAGTTATATCAATAAAAAAATTGCTACAGTTAAAAAAAATAAGTAGAGCGAAAGAAGAGACAAATGAGAAGTTCCATCTTATTCCGTTTGAAGTGGAAGTGTCTCGAGTTAGTTTAGTTGGTGTTTACTCTCGTGCATATGAAGTTTCGATGAGTTCCATTAGATGCCCACCATGTCATAAAACTTGCCTCTGTCATTTATTCATAAGCTCTAAAACCTCCCCCACCCCTCTTTTGTACACATACTCTACTTACCGTGTTCCCGTACGCACCAACCAAGTGTTGTAGCATTTAGCAACCCTTCGTAGGGTAAGGGTAGGTAAATAAATTGAGAGAGAGAGAGAGAGTATGAAGATAACAAGACAAACAAGCACACATGCCGCTTCAAACATATCCCCAAATGTTCGCACTACCCCCAACCCATTCCCTTTTACCCTTCCATTTAGTCCGTCAGTCACTTTGCTTGTCGTGGTGATGAGTTTTCACTCTGGGATGTATATAAACGTACAGTTTATAAACACAAGCATACAATGCGACTTACAAACTAATTTAAACTTGGTAGGGTGGAAGGGAAGGAGAGTGAAGCAAAGTATATTTGCTGTTATTATGACCAAAATTCTTTTTGGCCAAAATAATAAAATATTAATTAAAATATTGCTCCAGTATCAACGTTTAGTTTAATTTTTTTTACGCATGGTAATTTCAACAGTAACTTTTGTTGAATAGTTTTTATGGGTATAGTGGCATATGATCAGTTTTTTTTAAGGAAGATAAAAATTCATTTTGACAGTCAGTGATGCCCATGTAAAATGTTCAAGGAATGTTGAGATTACTCTATGTCGATAGTTTAACTATAGCTCATCTACGGTGAGAATGTAGGTGACAGCCATCAGCAGGTTATTTACTGCAAACATTGGCTAAAATCATTATAAGAAGCATTTATAAACGCTTTTTTTTTGTTAATATAGTATTATTATTATTCATCACTATCATCATCAATAAAAATTTCCAACATAGTCTGGTCATTTTAGTAAAATGCCTCCTTCTAGTTCTACTCTCCCATCATTCTTCATCCTTTAATTGATTTCATTCGTTTTTCTCCCTTGCACATTTTCTGTTATCTGCTCCTCACATCTCTTTCTTGGCCTCCCTTGCGGTCTTCCCCATCCTCATTACATGCCCCAACCATCTAAGTCCTGCTTCCTCTATTATCTCATTTACTCCCTGTACCCCTACTCCTTCCTGGATAACTTCTTTTCTAAACTTGTTTATCTTCGTGACAGCTAGCATGCTTCTCACAAACCTCATTCCTATGGCTTCCCCTTTCCTATCCTCTCTTACATTCTATGTCCATGTTTCTGCTGCTTATGTGGCAATGAGTGCAAAGTACGCCCTGTATTACTAATCAAATAATACTGCCATCTCCAGTCAGATATAGTGTTTACATTGCAGTATATCTTCCCGTTTTGGGCTAGAGCAAGTTGTTACTTTCATTCATCTGTCCCAGTCTTACTTATGACTCTGACAAATATTAAAGTGAGGTATTAACAATATTACTAATAACATTCAATATACAGCCAGTTCATGGATTGTGAAGGTGTCGCTTGTAGGGTCAGTTTGTGGCTTTATAGCTTGATGTGCAATAGTGCCTTCTGGCTCAGTGAGGAAAGCAACAGGAAACTACCTCATTCCTTATTTCCCTTGTACACCTCTTCAATGATGCCTAGGCTAAACAGCTGATGGTGTAAGATCACCCAACCTTTGGGTTGAGTATTAATCTTTGTACAAAGCAAATACTATTTCTGAATAGTCACTTCCAGCCAACGTTTCCAGTAAAGCGCCTTCTCCTAGCTGTCACTTATCAACACTCCCACCTCAGATGAGCTTTAAATGTATCTACTCAAGAAATATTTTATTCATTTGGTCCAAAATGGTTTGTTTATGTTAGAAAAACTTTAGAAATATTCGTACCTTATCTCACGCTCTCCTATATCCCACCTCAACATTCAGACCTGGCTCTACGAGTTCAATACATGTATTGGTGAGAACGTGGACAACGACATTTTGTATAGATTGTCATTCACAAGGAGGTTGGGGTTCGAATTGCAACCGGGTGTGCCTAGAAGCCTTTACCAAAATGGTTTCCCACTCTCCCTCAACATAAATGTGGTCGCAGTACCTATACATTTCTACCTTCCTCATCTTCGCCACACTTATAGCGTAGATATGAGGATAGCATGGACGGCTGGTAAGATTCGGAGCACGAGTCATTAATATACGCTTTTTGGCAAAGAATATTCTTAGTAATAATAATAGTAATTTTCATTTTCCTTTATTAAAGTTCTGAGATTAATGTCCAGGCGGTTTGTTGTGCTGACTACATGACACTCTCAATCCGCAAATGTTGGTACTCTAATCAGTAGAGTCTCGGAAACTCGACACTCGATAACTTGACACTCCGTGTAACTCGACACGTGCAGGTGCACACAGTTGTTGGCGCCAGTCATTACAATCCAAGGTCATTCAACTATATAATCTCTCAGTTATTTTGTTTAACTAGTTATGTAGTATACTACATAGTAGGTACTGTATATAAATTTGTAATTTTATTACAGTATGTATGTATGTATAAATTGGCCCTTATTAAATAATGTAACACAGTTTAGGATGTCCAGTATTAGCGTGTTTAGCTATAGACTGTACATAGACTGTTATAGACTGTATTTATAAAGTGGGCAAGTTAGTTTAACGCTTTATTTATTTTATACAAGCTCAATAGTAAAACTCGACATTTCAATAACTCGACACCATCTCAGTCCACATTAGGTTGAGTTTCTGGGACTCTACTGTATGTATTTAATCAAGTGTCCACAATTAACAAACGGAAAGCAACCAGTGATGATAATACTAATGTATTCAAAATATTAATTATCCGAGAGGTAGAAATATAAGTAATTTACATGAGAAGCACGCATTGTTCACCAATTTTAAGGTTTAAAACTTCCCCTCGCAATTGTTTCAGGGCGCAACAAGAGAAGTTGACGCAGCTCCTGGAATATCTGTGAGGTCAGAAGCCAGTCATGACGGAGAGGGTGCGGATACCAGCAGGACCCCTGGTGGTTCTTGCCTTGTCCCTGTTGCCTCCCATTCTAATGGCCACCTCTTTGGAGAAGGGTGAGTAAGGGACAACTTGATAAAGTCACCGTTCGTTACACAACATCTATCTGTTCATGCATGTACACCTCGGTGCTTACGGTGAAAACCTACAGGCCGACCTTAACGGGATACACTATGGTTCAATCGTATATGAAGCATCATAGCGGATAAAAAGCAAGCTAAACTTGCAATCTTTAGGGGTATAATACGGACACTCCATTACTTTCCTCTGAAAAGTAGCAGTCTTTATCTTGAAGTACACCACGATAGCCCTATCCTTTAAGCTCCACATTACAGGGTTGCCACTATTTTCTTACTACTAAATTACCTGTGTTTTACAGGTTTTCCTAAAGGAATTCCCATTTTTTCAAGCAGCTTAGATTGAAAAAAAGCGTAATAAAATGTCATTTTCCATCGAGCTGACCAAGTATGATGTCATGTAACTTATGTATCAAACGGTATAACTTAAGATATATGGGGAAATATATATTTTGTCGCTTCACAACCCTTGTTTAAGGGGTAGTAAAACATGTTTGACCTAGCGTTATTAAATCATCAGTTCACTATTCATCCATTAAAAGACTTTTTTTAAGCGTTCAGTTTAATGCCCCAAATTAACAAACATTCTAGTATTTTTGCTAGATTTTGCAAAAGCAGTCCTGACTCTAGTGTAATCCACCAAGCAAAGCTTGGTTGAACCCTGAATTTTATAGGAAGCCCACTTTAGAGCACCAACATTGATTGAAAATCAATAAAATGTATAACTATAGAAATATGTCCTATTTGATGGATTAATAATTATTATAAAGTTTTTCTAAAGTTTTAAAAAAGCTTCCAATAATACAAACTTATGTATTACAGTATAATTTATCTTTACAATTTAAATGTACTATTAATGTAAATACATATTTTCCCCCCCATTATTGTGGCAACATGAGTTTTCAGTTTTCAAATGAGTGGATTCCTATGAAAATCATACTTATTATTTTAGGGTAAACTGTGTGTACAAGTTGGCTACAGAGAATTTGTGTTTAGGTGGATTGCATTGTCATGCATTGAAATATTAATTGTATAAATACTACTTCATAGATATATGTGTGAATTTTATAATTATATAAAGGACAAGACGGAGAACATTTAAAACGCACAAGAGAGAGAAACCTCATTACAACTGCATAATGTGGCAACATGGCAAACATGTATTGTAAATAACCCCCTTACTATTTACAATAACTACAATAATAAAATAATAAAACTACAGGGTTTGGTTACGTTAGGTTAGGTTGGGGTGAGAACACTATACAAATCAAAATGAAATAGAGATGTATCATTCATGAACGAACAAAATAGCGGTGTTGCCATATTGGTCTCAGAGTCTACAAACAATGGCGCGCCTTTGATGCTTCTACCTTGTGCGTTTCTGATACACTACAAAGTATACAAATTCAGTCTGGACGCTTTCATTACATAGTACATAGCCAACAATGCGTAGTCAGGTCAAGATTATATAAATATATGAGACGGCATTCATAACTAAAATGTTAAAAGATAATTAACATTTCCATAAAGGTTACTCATTATTTATACAGAATGCATTGTAAATTTAATACATCTATTCTCAACTTGTGTACATTATTTAATTAGTGTGAGATTCAAAACAAACAAAAAGCAAAATAAGCATTAATTTTTGCTGATCAATTGTTTTTTAAAAGTTATTAAATTTGATATTTACCATTAGCTTCTTATAATCCCTATGACTGAATCCAAACAACCATTCTTTATTTAAATCTGTTTTAAAACTGACGATATAAAAATTATGGATTTTTTTTTTAGTATGAAGGAGTAAACTGTCCCATATTTCGTCCGTTGTCTTTTAATTTATATTTTTTTAAACGACGTGCCTATATTCAAACATTGATGTCAACCAAGCTGTCACTATTCACAAAAATATGAAATTACTACGTCGCACACAAATACGTTATTTAACATTCACCATAATAATATTCCATTAGAAAGTTTCAGTATAAAAAAAAAGGGAAGAGAGTAAATGGCGTCAAGAATCTTTGCTCTCTCTCTCTTTCATTGCAAAACTCATGATCGATCTCTACCACCTAAAAAAAAAAGTCTTAATATTCCATCCATCAGATAGGAATAAATACGACCGTCCTTTTTTCCCTGTCTTCTTTCTCTATCACCCTCCCCACCCTACCCCCACCCTAGGAAACCTTTCAAAAGAACGAGGAGTAAAAAAAAAAAGTAGTGAAATGAGCGGTTGATGTCGTCAAAACTTCGATGGAAATAACTTCTTTTTAAAAAAAACCTCAACGTCCTTCCAAAGTAAGACCAAAATAGTGGAAGGCCGTCGAACCCACGGGAATGTTTGTATAAAGTCTTCTTCCCTAGGAGGATTTATAGAGAGATTAGCTTCATGGGATGCTTCCTGCGACTTTGAAGATTCGGCTCTGCCACCAAGAAGGCAGTTACTACCAACTTATTTTGTTATATCCTAACTTTTTGAAGGTCTATAATCGGGTTATTTTGGTTTCAAATAGCTAGTTTGCACTAAAAAAAACCTCCCAGGAAGATCATTTCTAATAGCTATCGCCGTTTATTCTTAGTATGTTTTACAGCGCTCACGTACTTGATAACAAAGTCATTGGAAAGAAGATAATGGAAAGTTGAATGATCCTTGGTTGGATGATCTGATCTGCTTTATGGGTTTATGTTATGTTTGTTTACTGGTACTGGCTTTATGAAACAATAATAGCGTTTTGGGGATCTACGGACTGTAAGTAAATTCTCAAACAATCGTGTTCTGCATTCTAAAATGTCATTTGAAATTCCCAGAAAGGTTTTAAAAAATGATCTTCCGTAGAACCTCATGGACGATGTAGGAGAGCCGTTCAGACCTCGGCGTCCTCGGCCACGGGAGAATCTTGTGGTGTATATTTATATTAGAGAAGGACCGTTACAATCCTCAAATCTCTCTAATACAACGGTATTATTAAGATTCTGGAGTTGTATTCATCTAAAAAAAAAGTATCTCGATGCCATTACTTTATGTAAAAACCTTAAACAATTTGGTAAAAGAAATTATGTAAAAAAAAATCCCCTCCCTCCCAAAAAAAGGACAAAATTATTTTAACTAAACTACTAAAATTGTGCTATCTTTGTTCTTTATGATGTAATAGATATAGTAAACAAAATATTATTTGTCATTGGTACCAATCTTTAAACAACTATTTTTTAAATTAAATTCTATTAAACCCTCACTTTAATTTAAATGTTACATTTTTAAAGATTTGAGGACTAGAATGTGGATTCAAGATTCTAAAGAATATATAAGATTCGGATTATAGAGAAATATAGAATTCAAACCATCCCTAATCCTTATAATATCATAGGCACACAAGTGGACTATTAAACAAATTCCATATAAGAATATGTTGAGCAATAAGGTCTCTTTTGTTGTAAAGCTCTAATATCTAGTGTATTATATACTTTGGCACCACATGCTTATTAATAAACTTCACCATTACTGGGATTCAAACCAACAAACTATCTCAAATGTAACTTGACAGTGTTCTAACGCCAGAGACCTATTCCCCATCGCGATACTGTATGAATTAAAATGGTCTGTATTTATTTTCTATTAAAGCTCCAAACGCAATTATAAATATCTAGGGGGGGGGGGCTGCTTCCGTCCTTGTTAGCCCTTCAACCAACACTAACCATGCAGAATCTTATCAAGTTTTCACTGTATTGAGTAATATCTCCTTTTCACTGTGCTGGGTAATATCTCTTTTACACCGTGCTGAGTAATATCCAGTTTTAATCAAAGTTTGTAATATCCAGTTCTCGTCATGCTGAGTAATATTCAGTTTTAATCATAGTTTGTAATATCCAGTTTTCGCCATGCTGAGTAATATCCAGTTTTAAACATAGTTTGTAATATCCAGTTTTCACCGTGCTGAGTAATATCCGGTCTACAACATACAATCGTATTTAGTGTGCGCCGTCTACTCTTATATAATTTATCCCTGCAACTTATATCTAGTTCCGGTCCAAACTCTCTTAGTGCCCACTCCTCCCCTTCACAGTAAAACTACTTCGATCAATATTCAATATAATATTCCTTACTCTGACTTGTGATCGATCGCCCAATGAGTTTCGGAGCTATTAATTGGCTGTCACTACACCCAGCTCGGCGACAACTTCTGAAGTTTCCTTATAGACGAAAGCTGCACATTACTTATCCACTCAGCTGGTGATTTTCTAACCGAAAGGTAGGAAGCAAGGACCTGAAAAAGCCAACAACATCGACAATCAACCAATTGGGTAGCCATATGGTCTGTGGTGTCACTCTCGTTATATTCTATACTGCCCATGACGGCGAGATAAAGATTAGAATTCTAGTCGTTTGTACTGAGGGTGTTTTTATTTTTCTAAATTGTTTCCCACCTCTACGCAAATTCCAGTATATTTCCTCTAAATTAAACCTTTCTCATCCTTAATACACTAGCATAATTAGTACATATTATGCGTATAGCCCAAACAGGTAGTAAGAAGCGACGCCTAAAATAACAAAGCCTCGACAACATTTCGCTGCAAAGTGCAAGATAATGGGCAAGATAATGCATAATGGGCACCCTACACCTTGAAGTCTCACCTCACAGTCTGTAACTTATTGTAGAGTCGAAGATACACCTTGCCACCCCCTCGACAACAATATGTTCTCTTATAGGGTGAGTTATAGTCTAAGGTTGATGGGGTCAATTCGACCCACGATCAATCACTCAACTGGAGATTATAACGATGTTGGCGATTGAACGCTCAATGGTGCAGGCTTCCAAACAAAGTTAGTGCTATAAAGTAGACCTGAGTTTATTATGTTACGGTTCATCCTCCACATTGCTCAGGCATATATCCACGTCGACTAGGACATTGCAGGTCCTTCTGTCACTTAGTTGAGTCTTATATTTGGAGAATTAGAAGTGTTCAGCTTAGAACTGGGACGTCAGAAGCGTAAACTCTCCTCTAATTAAAATTTAAAGCGTAATTAATCGAGATTTATTATCTTAGTTGACCGAGCGAAACGAGGTCCAGTTAAAACGGGAGCATTTGGCATTAAGTCTGTCTTTTCAACTAGATATTAGTTACACGATAACTGCCAAACGTGTGGACCAATTTTAACCACTTTTGGCAGGGACAGTCTTTGAATCAGGGCCAAACCACTTATATACATGGTTTTCCGAACTGATTATCCGTTTCATGATGGTATCCAATAAAATATCTGTATGTCTACTTTCTTGTCCCCAAATAACTGCCAAATGCGTGTACCAACCTTGACAAAATTTTGTAGGGACATTTTTTGAACCAGGGCTGAACTAATTATTCACATAGTTTCTCAAATGTTTTCATCCATTTAAAAATGGCGGTTGCTCAAATGGTTTTTTGTTTAATAGCTCATATCAAGTGATTTTAATTTATAACTCTAATCAGTCGATTGAGTGCCTAAGACATAATTTTATATTTTTGTCATAATATATTGCGAGACAGGCTTCTCAAACCGCGTGAACAACGATTATTTTCAATAAATATATTGTACTTTTAAATACAATATTGATTTGTTCCCTTTCTAACTTGTTCAGCAAGAAAAAATATCAACTTAAAATTCAAAAATAAATGTTAAAACTTTTAACAATAATAACATGGAGGAAGTGAGGTCTATTGTTCACAGAAATACTAGTAAGACTGTAGTGACGATAAGGAAATGGATAGAGTGAAGGCTACTGTTTTACTGTTAATTTAATCATTGCAAAAAGCTATAATTTTCACCAAACTTTAAACAAATAACACCATCACGGTAATACTTGAATAATTGTGCGTGTAATTTAATGATGGTCTGAAGAAAGATAAAAACTGTATGACAAGCCACATTACCAACACTGACTGACTGAAGGAAAGTTTCCTCTTATATAAGAAGGTATGGTTTTTAAATAATAGTCAAAAAAAAGGGACTTTATATTAAAGAAAGCTAGTGTGAATAAAATTGTAAAAAAAAAAACCAAGCTTGATGACAGAAGAGTGATAAAAAAAATGACCATTCTGAACACGTATATTTCAAAAAGAAAGTTTCACTTGTAACCGACACGAAGAAAGAAAGAAAGAAGATAAAGATTTAATTTCCATTTCATAAATAACCCATGTGACGCAGTACCTATTTGTCCCTTTTCTCCCCACCCGCTACAAAACATCCGTCCGGGCGATGCCAGTCAAAAGTTATTCCGGATCTATCGTCATGTATTTTAATAGCAGAAACTCTCTTCATCCCCTTCTCCTTTTCCCTTCTACACCCACCCCCACGTAGGAGTCCGTTTGGTTTTGAATAATTTGCGACGCCAGGCTTCAAGTGGCTGACCGTTCAGTTTTGTATCTAGGGGGCTGTGAGCGGTAAACAATGTGTTATTGATGGTGTTTCATGGTCCTATAGATTCATCCGCGTACCCGTCCAGTGGTCACATGAATTGTTTAGCTGTCATCCGTTTATCGTTTTTGACGACAGGGACCTCGGCAATCGGCATCACCACGACAACAAATAAAGGGTGTGTGTGTGTGTTTAAATATATATATATATATATGGATGTACCCCACAAGTGCCGTGGGATGAGAAATTTAATACTCTTGTTTATTCACCGTTATGAGAAATGTATAGATAACGTTTTAGGAAGTTTAAAAAAATATTTAAATAGGTGTCATAACCACTTTCATAACTCGATTGGCCGCACATGCTATAATTTATGTAGAGTGCTGACAGTTCATAAACATGTGTAAACTAGCGAGGCCGAAAGGGGCCATATAGTGGTATAGAATACCTTGACTTTTTGGCAACAATGCGTCACACCTCCATCTATCTTGCGGGTGGACACTACGTCTGACGCCTTACCGATACAGACATCTCAGGGTCATCCATAGTACTGGTACTTGGAGGGCATCGCTGGAGCCCAGGGTCCCGGGATCGAGTTCAGTAGAAGCATCGCGTGGTAATAGTCAACTTGGTCTGTGTAATTATTCACATGTTAAGCCAGTTTTTCCACGAGCATGGGTGCCCATTCTTATTATTCTTTATCTTACGACCAACATCACACTTTGTATCATCCTTTAGTATCTACAATTAAACCAACATTCACAAACCTACAAACTATTTAGAACCCACACAACTACCTTACCTGCAACTTTACCTCTTCTACAAGCTATCCTGACAGAACGAACCCACGAGGGGGTAAAGGCACGACATAGGCATAAATATACGTATGTACTCGACACGGCATAAGTTGAGGCGTTTGTTTGGTTGACATTTGTTGTGTTGTGGATTGTAAGTGGCAAAACGAATATTACAAGGTTTTTTGATTAGTTAATAAACAATAGAACATTTGCGCTGACAACTTAAACAGAGTATCAGCATTCCTCACAGTAAATCAGGCTAAAAGGGAGAATAAATTGTAATGCTTTCGAGCTGACTGGGCTGACAATTCACCATCGGACCTAGGAGGGGTCACGCTGCCCATTTTGAGAGCTACGTGGTTTAGACCGCTGGATTGCCGAGTACGAGTGCTGTCGGGATGCCGTCGTGCCCAAGGTACCGGGGTTCATACCCATGTAGGGCCACCTAGAGATCGATCAGGCCATTGGTTAAGCATTCCTTACTATACATCGTTCTGTCAAGAGCTCCTAAGTAATTCAATTAAGTTCTTTCATATATTTTAATATTTCTCATCAACATCACATTTTGTAATAGAGTAAGGTAGTACAATAAAACCATAAAGACCCAAGCCGAACGTCAATTACGAACCGACACGGTCATATTCCCAATCACCACCTTTAACCTCGGCAACAGCCCATCCTGACCAAGTAGGCCCGCAAAGGGTGAAGGCTACACTTGTGTGTGTGTATATATATATATGTATGTATTAATGTATGTCACGAGTTGTTTTGGCGTGTCATTCCTGGCGGGGATGAATAAATAACCATGTGCTGAAATTGATACCACATGTAGGTGCGATTACTTCGCCACTGTGAGATTATGATGTTGATTATTCTGATTATATGATGCCAGTAGAAATAGTAAACCTAACTTAATCCTAAGTAACCAGACAGTGACGAACATAGGAACAATTTCTCTTCGGGAGAAATACCTCTTCATGAATTAAGGATTTAACTTAATCGTAGAATGTACGTATGATATTATGACAGATTTTTTTTTTCCCCCACACTTTAGGGGTTATTCATAAACCACGTGGCACTGTTGATAAAAAGGGAGGGGGAGGTAAGCTTTTATGTCTACCTGGAGTTACACGGAGGGGAGTGTAGGTACATCACAATCTTATGTAACACAGATCTTATACTTAAATTCTATTGTTGAAAAAGTTGTATTCTTGTTCACGTTTTCACAGTCAGTACGTATACTTAGTTCCAATTATGAGTAGTAATAAAATAATCTGAGTTATTTTAGTGTCACAAAATTGCTTTACGTGAAAAGTTATGAAGCACAGGTTGGTCTACTTTGTGTTACTTGAGTGGGAAGGGATAAAAAAAAGGTTAGTGTTTTTGCTATTTTAATAAAAAAATTATTAAGTCAAACTAAATAAAATATTACTTCAATACAAACATGTAGTTTAATTTTCTTCACACGGTGATATCAACATGAGCGTAGCGGCATTAGATAAGAAACTTTTTAAATCAAGAGAAAAAGTTGTTGTTAAATTCAAGGACAGCCTCGACAGATATTCAACAACTGTTGATATCACCACGTGAAGAAAAATATTACCCACAATATGTTTGTAGGCCTACTGATTTAATTTGGCAACAAAAATTTGCCATACATACTGCAAAAACACTGCTCTTTAATTGCATCCCCTAAATGCTCACCTTAAAACCATTATTACATTTATACCCGTATCGCTGAGCCGGCAAAATAAGGCATCATTCACGTTTGGTCTGGTTTTACGGTGATGTAAAAATCGGGGCTCGAGTTTTGGCCGATTGAACTGAGGGATGTTTTTCCTAAATTATTTTTCACTCTCCCTTCATTCAACAGGCTGTTTGCTACACAGTGAATAAAAAAATAGTACAGTAATAAACACTAGGTTTATCATGAAAGGTAGGGAGATTTTTTTTTCTTACAGCTGAAACTTAACTTAAAAGTCATTACATATTACTTTTTGTTAGTTTCACAAGTAATGTAAATAGTCTTCGTTTGTCGAAGCAACGAAACATATTTTTGTGGAATATGAGTACAAACAGTTTATTTTAATACTTTCGACTTTCAGGGTGAAAAAAAAGTTCGATTTTAAGACGGTATAATAGTGTAAATTATTGATCTAGATTAGCCCCTTTCAGTACAAACGGAGTGTAACTTGTAAACAAAAAGTGGTTAGAAAATAATAAAATTAATTAAGGATTTTCTATATTAGTGATAGTGCTAATGAAAAGAGTGTTATAATTATATTTTTTATATTTAATGTACTACATTCATTTCAGAAATAATTACACCAACTAACACGAAAATACATTTATCAGATCTATATAAGTGTGGAAAAAATAATACACACCCATTCTAATATTGCTCATAAAACCAATCAAAGGATGATGCTCTCTTGTGACGTCACGGCAAATAAAGATAGGATTTCCTCTATTAATGTTAATTTGCGTTTTATTCGACGAGTTTTAGAGATATGACATTGAAATAAAATATATGTTTATAAATAATTATAAAAATAGTTTCAGATTATCACACAATTATTTTTTTGTGTTTTTTTTTTATAAATACTCTACAATTTAGGCTATTTGGTCTCTAACGAAATTGGGCTGTAGTGATCCTCCTGTCAGGATGTAGATTAGGAAAGTCTATGGAAGCGTTTGTCTATCTAGAATAAGAAACAAGAAAAATACAATTTTGAAATCCAAGTCGATGCTGTCCAGGCTCAAATATTAAGAGTGAGTGTATATACTCTTCAGAGGAATAAAAGGAGTGTTATCAAAAGGTAAAATAGAGGACTCACAGAATGAGCTGTTCATTTTCTTCTCTATCGTTATATTTCGTACATTGGCCTTAGAGTGCTTAGTGTGCTTAAGTGAGTCAAGTTAAATGGACGAAGGAAAAAATATTATCCTCGTTTTGTGTGAATTGTCGGTGAGAGCAAAATCGGGGCTGTCGTGCTGGAGGAT
>CABFWO010002965.1:53708-101352 GCA_902155825.1 Timema genevievae | reverse complement strand
GATAACAACAACATAGGGCGATGGGGCATGGTAAGTCCACTTTGTATTACTTCACCAGTGCTTCGTTGATGTTTTAATCTTTTCTTATAGTGGTTATTTCAATAAACGCTACACATGCACAATATTTAATCTAGTAAAATTTGTCCATCTTAAATTCACTTAAAATTGAATTTTATTTTTCTAAATCTTCTTAAACGTTCCTCACAAAGCAATTCAAATGTTTTTCAAAAATCATAACTAAAAAAACCACCTAGAAATAACTCAAACTAAGAAAGTATGACCAAAAATCCTAACACGTCAAAACATGACCTATAAAATAAATATACATCTCTACAACCAGGCGATCATAAACAGGGTTTATGAACGTACTTGAACATTGTATGTGATGAACCATAAAAATGATAGCATGTCATAAAAATCTGGGTCCAGGTTATTAGTAACATTAATACCAGCTTTGATGTATCTAGTAATCGATTCGGGTTTGAACGCCACCCTTTCTGGCTAGTGGTAGACTACCCCTACCCCCACCAGATGATTACACAAAATACCAAACCCATTTACAGGTAGATATTTTTTTTCGTTAATTGCACGGTATAATACGTACGCTTACACATTCCAATATGCCAATAATCCTTTCGTAATTAAGAAAAGGGTTACTGCTATAACACATGTAGCTTTGGCCCAATTTCCAATTTATTTTTTTTAGACTTAAATTATTTGGTGTTCTGAATATAACTTTAACTGTATTGTAGACAATATTGTAGACTAGATAATTCCAATGACTAAGTGTAAAATATTCAAATTAAAGTGGCTTATTTTCGTATTCTGAAAAAAAAAAGTGTTTATGAACTTTAGAAAGTTGGTCGAAAAATTAATTAAAACAAACTCTTCCAGACAAACGTATTTCTTATATATTTTGTTTATATATATATTACGTCCTTGTAGAGTAAAATACCAATTAAGTAGTTGGTTAAGCTAGTCATTAGTTAAATGTATTATATTTATTTGGCTAAGCTAAGGTTGATAAATATCATAGCTAATATTTAGCTTAGAGAGGAAATGAAATAAATCAACGCTCTACAAATAAATACATATGAAATACGAAGCTTTGGAGCTGAATGATTAAAATTACGTAAATAAATCTTATCAGAATAATATTTTAATAACCCGCCTCGGTGGCGTAGTTGGCTAACGCGCTATTCGTGTTGAGCTCGACCGCCGAGGACGGGGAGATCGAGGTTCGAATCTCGGTCGGGTGAACTGGGAGTGGTTTTTCCTAAATGGTTTTCCACTCTCCCTCCAGGCAAATGCGGGTTCACTTCCTATAAATTCAACCCTCCCAATTCCTAATCCATTAGCGTAATTAGTACTTAGGCGTATAATCCGAACGGGTAGTAAGACACGGTGCTAAATATTATTATTATTATTAATATTTTAATAAATCGAAAAATGACACTTAGACACGGAAACCAGCCCGGGACCTTTGGCTTAGCATGCCAAACCTCTACCACTAAACTATCCAGGGATCGTCCCATGCCGAGGGTCATTCTTAACTCATATTTCAAGGCAGAGTCTGTGATGGACGTGTGGCTAGCATTAGTTTATAAGAGCTATCGTTGATATCACAGCAATCGGTGATTCGGTTGTGGCTTTTTGCTGCCAAAGTTACAAATACATTGTGCATTCTAAGTGAATCAAGCTTAAAGGAAGCAACGTTATAGAATTATTTATTTTATTTGAATAAGTATGACTCATTACCTGCTGACTTCTGTAATTATTATCTTTCATCCCCCAAGCTTCTTCTTTAAAATATACTTAATTAATGTATAGCGTTTGAAATTTAAAAATGGGAGGGAAGGGTGCAGTGAAATGGGGTTGGAAATAAATGTTCAAAACCTATAAAAAAAATGCCACCTTTCTTTATGGTAGAAATACACATCTCGAAGATAGATAGACATTTATTAAAGTTTTTAAAATTTTAAAACTAAGATATGAGTTTAAGGATAGCTAAGAATTTCAAAAACTAATATAAATTGATTCCAATAAATGGAGGGCTCATAAGTTTCTAAACTAATAGAAAAAGACTTATTTACAGCATGCTTCTGTAACAATGTCTATTACTTCATTTCACATAGCTTATAATCGTACAAAGGCAAATATTGCGTTTTCAATGGGTTGCGTTCATTTGGGGAGCAGGTAAAAATTGGTTTTATATATTTAACTTATTTTAATTTATAGATCAACGTAAATAGTATGGTATTGGCATAGTTTTAGTATGATTTTGGTAGGAAGAACAGTAGAAGTTAGTTACTAAAGTTACTAAAACAATGTTAATATATATTCATACATAAAGTAATGTCATCTGCAGATGTTACTTTTGATAGATATTATCAATACCTATCAAATAACACTAATAATATAAGAAAATGCTATCAATGTTGGATGCAAAGAAATATGTTTTGATTTTCTCTACTGTTCTTCCAACCAAAATCAAGGTGTAGCTCATGATTGTACAATGAGGAAATATTAAAAGGTTGGTAGTCAAATATTAAATATCCTTCTATGATTTGTTTTGATGTGGCTTACAAGTGCGAATAACGGGGCAAAATGCTAATTACTTATTAAATACTCGTCAATTTTTATATTTCAAAGCTAGTTATAGCTTAAAATTTTGGGGAAATGTAGGATAGTATGAAAAACATATTATTGTGGATATGTGTTTGGATATTATTTAAAAATGTATGGATATGGGTTGGGGGGGAAAGTGGGGAGAATTTTCATTAAAGACCTACGGAATAACATGAAAGCGCAAGTTTTCTATACAGTGTTTGTTTAAAACCTTGTATTTTGGTTCCAACAGGATAATCAACGTTCAACTTGCACATCTTCATGTTAATCTAGTCGTTGTTGTCTTGGTTATTGTACTGTGCACACATAAACCCTTGTTCAAGGGTACCCTTCCCTTGTCAACAACCTTCCTCTTCACACGCTATGTCAAACATTTTAACAGAGTCACTAAGTTGGGTCTTTGCGGGGTGAAGTGACTCGAGACTGTAGACTACTTGGTGTCTATGATAATAGGGAAATGTAGGGTTTCTTGGAGGGCGGATAGCAAACAAAACGTTATCTTTGGTTGTGTCTCCGTGTGAATAATACGAGTTGCGAATGTTGAGCATATACGAGGATTTATTTTTTAGTAAACCGCATTTACTTACCTATCAGACTTTAACTATCCGCATTTGCGTGAAGGACGAGTATAAACATTACTATCGTAGTTAGTACATTTTATTATTTTATTTTAGTAATAAGAATGCATTTTTAAAAAACACTGCTGATATCAATAACATTATATACATACTAATCAAAACTAGAACGATACGCCTTATAGTACAGACTTAAAAAATGGACCAGTATATTTAATATTAAAATAATATATATTTATCACCAGCCGGAATCAGGTGACCTGGTGGTCTAGGGATAATGTGTCGGACTTCTGTGCTGGGGGTCCGGGTTTCAATCCTCGGTCCCGGTACAGATTTATCTGATTGCCAAACCCTTCCTTCACCTCTGACAAGACGTGTATTAATCACAACTTGTGAATCTGTGGAATGCTAGGCCTCCACCGTGGTTCGGATTCCACGTTAAACTGTAGATCCTCCATTACATCTCACAATCACCCTACCACTACACATTAGCGTAAGTGCGTAGACGGTTAGTAAGACTCGGTGCTAATAATAATAATAATAATAATAATAATAATAATGATGATGATGATAATAGCCTGAATCAACCCAGAGTCTTTTAAATTTGGGGTTGACCATTGTAATCACCTATAGACATAACAGGCTCCAGATTTTTTTTAACAAACAGTATAATATACTTACTTAATACTTGCTTAATAACCTTATGACGTTGGGAGCTCTAAAGTTAATTGCCGCACTTACGATAGTACGCCAACTATCCCTATCTTGAGCTAGCATCCCGTCCACATCGTTACACCTTATCTCTTTCAGGTCCATACTAATGCAATCCTCTCATCTGCAATTAGGTATTTCCAATGATCTTGCCCCATTGGGTTTGCCATTCAATACTCTGAACAAGGTTCTAGGTTCTCTCATTCACGTTGCATGTCCTGACTACCATAATATGCCAGACTTGACTATCATAACAATTTATTGTGATGATTACAGGGCAAGTAACTTGTCACTATGTAACCTCCTCCACTCCTCAATATCTTAATCACTTTTTGGAGCAAATGTATTCCTAATGAGCACCTTTGTTTCGAACATCCTAAATTTATTTACGTTATGTAAGGTAAGATACCTTGTTTCACAACCATAGATTATATATGAATCGGCGTAGCTATGGTTTTGTCCGTTAGAGCTTGAGTTTTACATGCCTTGACAGCAGGCGAGGTATTGACAAATTACTGACCGAGTAATACCATAAAAGTATCGTAAAGATATTATATAATCGGGAGAACCAGGACACGTATTGATTGGCACGCAGAGTAGGCGTCAAGATCATCTAATTTTGTTTTGTAGGGTATAGGAGGTTGAGGTTCAAATCCCAATTGAGTGTGTTAAGGGTGATTTTTTATGTTTTCTCCTTCTTCCACGCAAGTGAAGAATAAGAATAAATATATATAGTACGCATGGGTAGTGGGATGTAAGTGAAAAATATTTCTAGTGTAATTCAGAGGTACACTCATATTTAGATAGGAGATAGCTTTTTGGATAGTTATAAAAGTTACTAAAACTATTTTCATCTTCAGGCAACTCTTGGTCTACGAACGTTTGGCTTACAAACATTTGCTAAATTAACTAAACAATTCATACAAAATGCCTTAAAATCGCCAATAGAAATAATTCCTTAAATAAAATATTTCATACATATGGTGAATGTAATTGTAATATTTAAATAAATAAACCTAGCTTGGAGATGGAAAAGAGATGGGAAATTTTTATTTCCCTGAGCTTGAATGAACCAATAGGATCATTACTTGTTTTGCCTAGGTTATTAACTTAGTTCACTTAGGGTCTGAGAAAGGAAAACTTCACCATTCCTGTATTTTCCAGTAGCAAATATACCTGGTTTATAGTTGCTTTAAAATGGCTGCTAACATTTACTATAGACCCCTACTTATCGTAAATGCTCAGGAATGCAAGATACACATAACACAGAAAATGTAGAACCAACAACGTCTTGGAACGAAATCGAGAGTTGTTTGTATTCATATGTAAAGTTGTGTACTGCGACTGCCGCTTTCCTTAGTTAAAATTAATCAACACCTAGGAAATTATACTGGTCTAACAAGTGAATCGAGGTTCTGTTTTAACGTAACACCTTATAATTTAATCTGCCTGTACGGAACTTTATTATACATTGTCAAATGCCAGTTCTAATTAAATTTGGCAGGAACATTCCTTGAACCTAGGGCCAGGACCACCACTAAGGGGGTGGAGGGGGGATATATTGGTATTACGGTACTGGGCTCAGGACTTCTAAGGGCCCGAGCTGGAGATCCAGACTCACAAGTTAAAATATATATATATATATAAGATGAAAGAAAATACAAAATAAATTGCCTATCCATATGAAGGAATATTTGTGGTTTCCCACGAAGTAACTTGCTGGAATTTGTCACTATTATATATCCTTGATTCAGTCCAGTCTTGTCCCTTGTTTCAAAGTTTAAGGAAGTTTTACCGTTTCCAGTTTTGTATTGAAATTAAATTTGGCATACAAATGAGTCGGGCAGTAAATCAAATTCAATTTTCGTATATTTCTTTTGTTTGTTTTTTAAAGTGAAAACAAAATTTATAAAAATTTACAAACCTATTTTGGGCAGTGAAAAAGGAACCAGTGAAGAGGGTAGTATTTCCACTTGCAAATAATTTGTTCCCTCTTGTCTGGAATAAGCTCCTCCCTTCCTTAGAATAAATTTGCCCTCCCTCTAGATTTATTTCACTCCCCTCTGATATTATAGAATATGATTTCCTCTTGAGTGGTATAAACTTGCCCCCTTCAAGATTTATTTCATTTCACTCTGATTTGAGGCCATATTTCAGTTCCATATTCAAGAATATCAAACTACATAAAATTTCTAGATGCATCCAATTTTCAAAAAGTTTACTGGAATAGGCCCACTATAAAATAGCTTCAAAAGAAATTTACTATTTAAATATTCTCCAAGCAAAGACACATCAAATAACTTTTAGAGTCACCCAATTTTCAAAGATTTGCTGATGGAAGACCACTTCAAATAGCACCTATAATAGGAATCTAATTCTAGGCAAAGACCAATTTAAATAACATTTAGGGACATTTATATTTCAAAAAGTCTGAAGAAAGACAAATCCAAATAGCTTTCAAAAATTTATCTTGCTTACACAAAATTTGCAAGAGAGAACACTTCAAAATAGCTTCTAGAAGCATACAATTTTCAAAAATATGCTGAAGGAGACAATTCTAAATAGCTTGTAGGATCATCCAAATTTCAAAAATTTTCCGGAAGAAAATCATTCCATATACCTTCTAAAGCAGTATATTTTTTTAAATAGATAATTACCACTTTAAATTGTAACCCCCCACGCCCCTTATATCATCACTCATAAATAATGGGAAGTGATGGTAACAAGAGAGTTATTTTATTCAAGTAGTAAACAAATACAGCTCAATGGGAGTGTGAGACTCATAAAACGTTAGGAGCTCAAAATATATAAAACCTTTAGAAATGAACATTTATATAATTGACAAAAACAGGTTTTATGAACCATAGAACACCGCCAATACTCAAACGGCATTATACAACATGATAACAACAGATAACCAACATATTATATTTGCGGGACACCTTCTTACGCCCATAGATGGTGACTCAAAATATATTATATAATCTATATTTAATTTGACCTTCATTCCAAATTCCTATCAGCCCTGCCATATTAGCAATTAACAGGCAAATCAAAGATCCAGGTATTAACAATGTATCTAGTAAATATGAAATAGTTATTAAGTTGACCTTATTGGCAATCCCCAACCAGTCCAAACAATAACAATGTGGTCCCGTTAACATACATACTCCCAATTAAATCAGACATATTGAAATAATCTTCAAAAGTTATAATTTTGGGACTTAAGCCTCCAAAAAGGCTGTATAGACATTAAATATTTAATTCAAAACTACAGTATAAACTCGCCGACCGCGGCCCCGTCTTTGACTAACATACAATAAACTTCCAACATATCTAACAATAATAAACTATCTCCTAAATAATAACAAATGACTATAATCCCTCTAAAAATTAAAATAGGCAGAGCTGTAGAACGACGCTATCTGTTTAGTGACCGTCCCAATAATGGTGGTACCCAAAAATATAAAACCCATCCGTTAGGCGGATAAGCAAAGGTTTCAAGTTAAAATACAGGAAACAAATGTCCTTCAAAAATATCATACCACTTTAAATGTTTTTTATGAGTATCCACTTTTCAAAAGTTTTATTGGGAAGGATACTCCAAAAAACTTATGGAAGAGTATAATAATTTTTAAAAAGTGCGGATGAGGGCAACTCTAAATATTTTCTAGACATTTTGCCGGGACGCGGTGGTACTCAAGCTCCCCTTTGACTTTGGGGTCAAAATTCTTAAAAAATCTTATTTTTAATTTTGCTAACCGCTCCCCTAGACAAATAAAGTTCCGCTGCCACTGAAGTCAAGTATTACAAAGAGAGGGGGGCCCCAGTTTTACCCCTGGTACTGGGCATAGTTTCATCACCTGGCGGGCTTGCTTAGGGCGAACGATTCATGTACTGTACATAGTTTTCAATATGGATGTATTTTTCAAATTGGCGGCCTTTCTAAATACTTTTGGTCTAATAACTCATCTCAAGTGACTTGAATTAAATTGAAAACTTTGACATGTATTGAGTCTGGCGTCTTAAGCTAATTGAGCAGCAGGTATTCTCTACTAATATAATGTACAGTTGAATATATAGTCTTCATTTGTCTTCTATATAAGTTAGTCAGAAATGAAAATATCAGCCTCAAATTCAAGAAGAAATTATAGTAGATATTTCAAATTGAGATCCAATAAGAAATATCAAGACTACAGTATCGGAACGATAATAACATAGCATAATACTTAACGTAATTTACTTAGATTTTTTTTAGTTTACGGAGCTAGGTCTACTGTTCACAAATTGTTTAGAGACTTTTTATTTTCCTTCCTACCAGAATTTCACTATGGCTCCATCGTTCGCTACCTAAGCAGTATCACAAAATGGTATAGTTGCTTGATTTAAAAGAAAAAGGGTATTGCTTTGAATAAATGTGATCCCAGTTCTGTATATTAAACCGTATAAAATATTAATACCTGCCAAAATAATAACATTCGAATTAGCTTAAATCATTTCTCACCATATTGATATGAAACTAGCAAGTTCTACATTATACCTATATTTTAATAAAATTAATTTCACAAATTTTAAGGGTTTGCAGTAATGTATTTATTTTAAGATTAAATAGAGTGAAAGGCGTTTCATTGCACCGCACCATTTATTTTATTATAATAGGTCAAGCTAATACTTATAGTTAACTTCTTTTTAATATACATGCCAATCTATAGCTCGTACAGTATATATCATTTCTTGGTTCTCCATAATTTTCTTTGATTTGTTTATCAGTAGTACATACATAGAATATATATATATATTAAAAGTAAATAAGTTGGAGTTTACAAATTGATGATTCATAATGGTAGTTCCCTTTCTACTATTGTTGTGAAGCTGCATGAACATTTATAATTTGACGACTAATTTAGACGTAATTTTACATCATCCTCAGGTCAGAGTTCAGGGGAGGAAGGTGTTGCTCCTCACTAGATGTTCGTAAAAAATGAATCACCAAACCCCCAAAAAAAACAACTAAGCTTTGAGCCTTCACTTTATATTCTCTCTAAAAAAAATAGAGAGAATTTATATCTAATAAGCCCAAACAATTAATTTGTTTTAATTGTTTACTTGTCTAAGATCTATTTTTCTAGTTTAACATTTCTCAATCGTTTGTTTTTTATTTTAGTAACATTCCATTCTGTCTGAGAAAGTTTAAATAGCATCTAGGTTAATTTGCTGAATGAGAAGGAGATTTTTGATCAAGGTTTCCTAAGTGGGGAGTAATTGGAACCATTAAGACCCAACTTTTTACTTGGTTTAGAAGGTAGACCTACACTTTATCTAAGAATTATCTTAGGATGTCGATGCCGGAATGACATAAATTTATTTTAATATAAATAATATGAAATATATAGAAAGTATTGTGAGCTCCTAAATAATAAGCCTAAATATTTTTAATGGATTAATTTAATACGTTTTAAAGTTGTTTTTTGGGCAACTGATTTTAAAACATATTATTTTTATCATATTGTTTGTGTTAATATGTTTCGCTGTACATTTTTAGTGCTTAAACAGTTTATACTGAATTATATATATATATACATTTAGTAATTTATTTACCGTCGAAAGATATCCATTTCATAATAATACTAAGGCAATAGAACCTTTCAATGGTATAAATTAGGCCCATATCAAATAGATTTTCTCAAAGATGGCTCTGAAGGTTTTGAACAAATTTCACATTTAGAAGGTAAATGTGTTAAACAATACTCCTAAATTTAATTCACTACTTTTAAAATAATCATACTAAAATTTACCAAAATTGAACTTATTAAAATTATTATAAGTTAATTTTAAAACATTTAGAATGTAAATAAATCAAATAATACCCATAGATTTAATTAACTACTTTTAAAATAATCATACTAAAATTTACCTTAATTATCCGATTAATATTATTATAAATTAATTCTAAACATTTAGAATGTAAATATGCCAATTAATACTCCTAAATTTAGTTAACTGCTTTTAAAATAATCATACAAAAATTTACCTTAATTTAACCGATTCAAATTATTCTTAAAAATCAGTTTTAAAACGTTTAGAATGTAAATATGTTAAATAAAACTCACAAATTTAATTCACAGCTTTTAAAATAATTATACTTATATTTACCTCAATTTAACTGATTAAAATTCTTAAAAATTAATTTTAAAACATTTAAAATGTAAACGTGTTAAACAATACTCCTAAATTTAATTCACTACTTTTAAAATAATCATACTAAAATTTACCAAAATTTAACTGATCAAATTCTAATAAATTAAATTTTAAACATTTAGGATGTAAATGGTTTAAATTATATTCCTAAATTTAATTCACTGCTTTTGAAATAACCTTACTAAAATGTACCTTAACAAAAAGTCGCACTGGTGTTCACATGAAAAAAAGTGTCAGGATCGTTTAGTCTGGTTTTCTGGTCTTAGGAAGTCTGGGGTTTGAGCCCCAGTCTGGTGTGCCGATGTGTTTTCTCTTTCATTAAATTGTGTATTTCTCTCCCTTCATGAAAATATGGTCATACTTCCTTAGAGTTTTTCTCATCCCTATTTCATTAATGTAAATATGCGAATAGCCCGAACGGATATTAAAACTTGCAACTACCCTGTGAAAACAAAAGTATAATCTACTCTTAAATAACTTATGGACATCAGAAAGTTGGCACACTGTAGTTGGTACCACCTTTTTAAAAATATTATAATTTTCTTTTTCAGCAGTTTATTTCTCAAAGTTTATATTTTTCTTCTTATTATAACTAATCATCCCGAGGTTTAATTTCCTTTGTGATTCTATTTTCTCTCTGTTATTTATAATCAAAGAAGAGAAGAATCACAGAGAAACAAAATTGATACACAAAAATATATGGAGTTTAGGATAATAAGAGACGAAATTAAACCATGATTCGATGGAAACATTTTCCAAATGAGAATAATATCAAATTAGAGGCCTTGTTCATTTTGAGATATCAAAGCAGTCCACCCCTTTCTAACTTTTTTTTTTTTTTGCAAAAACATCTACCTATTATAATCAAAACGTATCTTTGGTTTGGTTTCCTTCAATATGCTATTTATTACGTCTTACGAGCTATTCTATGGCAGTGACGCTACTAACTAACTGTAAATACCCATTGTCATCAAATCATGGACTTAAAAAAAGAGAAAATATAGTAATTAGCCTTCTCAAATTAGTACTTGATCATCGCATGGATAGAGGACTTCAAACATAGCAACAACCTTTGTCATAAGACAAATATAATTAATCTGGTTCAGTGATTTCGACAGCTCTAAACATATAGCCCAATTTTAATGTGAAGGATCTTTTAGAAATTTTTTTGGACCAAAATGAATAACATTTCATTATTTTATGTGTGTTATTTTATAGTTATTCTATAAAAAATGACAGCTGCAGGGGTAACGCATGAATACGTGATAGTAGGTATAGTAAATATTCTCGCTGTCAAGAAAGGTCCTTATTTTAACAATTTCACTATGGAGCTCAATGTAACTAAATGGTACGATACAATCGTCATACTTTAATAAATAGTCAATTATAGCTTGGAACAACATTTCGATAAATTGGTGTTCAGTAAATTACCGCTAAATGGATTTTTCACAATAAACAAATACTCATATACAGTGTTATTTATCATGAAAAATAATCCTTTAAGGTGGGGACGAGGAAGCGAGAAAAGGCTAGGTTTTGCAGTTTTTGACTAAAATAAATAAAATATTGCTTTAGTACAAGCATTGAATTTAATTTTCTTCACATCGTGAAGTCAACTGTATCTGAATATCCATTATGAGCATAGCGTCATTAGATGAGAAACTTTTTAAATGAAAAGAAAAAGTTGCCATTAAATTCCACAACATCCTTGACAGATACTGAAGAAATTTTGATATCACCATGTGAAGAAAATCAAATTACATATTTGTATTAGAGAAATATTTTATTTATTCTGGCCAAAAAAATTATTTTTGCCTTAAAATCTTCAAAAACACTGGTTTTTTCTCGCATCCCCTTCCATCTCACCTTAATACCCATTTTGAACAATATTGTTAGTGAAATTTTCGAACCATTTATACATTTTCAAAAACCAGTCATAACTAAACTACCCTTAAATGATTTTTATTTTACGGAAAACTAGGACAATGTTATTTATTATGTGAAGCAGTCATATATCTATTTTTAACAAAAAATTATTAAAGTCGTTTATAAGCATTTCAAATTATCAAAACTCATTTATCAGTTAAAATTTATAGATCCAGTAGTCATTATTCCGGGCTACATATCTAGAGGTCCCGGGTTTGATTTTTGGTTATTCCAGATTTTTCTGTGAAGCAGTGGGTCTGTAACAGGATCAACAAAGGCTAGTGATGACCAAATGAGAAGATATTTGAATGAAAAATTATCAGCTCTGGTTTCGGAAACTTAGATTAATGGCCGGAGGTTTTATTATGCTGACTACATGACATCCTCTGTCCCCATAAGTTGGCCCTATCTTCAGCGACTGCTTGGTCGGTAAAGATCGATTGTGGGCTGATACCATAGAGTTGTTTTTAAAGTAGAAATATTCTCAAGGTATGATCATATAATATTGAAATAACTTAAATATTACTTTTGAACGAGATTCGTCAAACTATTCTGGATGTAGTCCCAGGTATATGTATATAGATATACTGATGGACATAATAGTAGAACCCATTTGTTTTAGTGCAATACCCACCATGATCTCAGAAATATCATTACTATTGTAATTAATTGATTACATATTAATAGTAGGATAAAATAGAATCCGACACCTTAACTCAGTCGCTAGCGTGTCTCTCTGGTTACGGTTACGGTCACGGTTTAAATTCCTGCATGGCCGAAAATGTATCATTGATAAAATATTCCTTTTTTTTCCCCTTTCACATGGGTAGATCAACAACTAGGAGATGAGTGCTGTGTATGTTTTAGGTTTAAGCTAGTTTATAAGTCATATGCTGATTTGATCAGTCAGTTCAGAAAGTGCAGGTAAAATACTTCAAATAAGAAAATCGAAATACACTTAACGAAAACTCAACTTGGCCTTTTCTTATCATCATCATCATATTATTATTATTATCATCATCATCATCATCATAGCTTTGGGTTTTAAGACCTACAACCTCTTCGGCCTGTTCCCATATTTAACTTTGGGGTAGAGTTGAGGAAGGTATAATTCAGAGGAAGTTTTCTCACAATTACGTGGAGATTGAGTGGTAGACTATCGAGGAAAAACCACCTTAGTACAACCGGCAGGGATATGAAACCCGACCACCCTACCACAGACAAATCAAACAAGATAAAATATATGCCTTTGTCCACGTAGTCACAAATCCAGGCTTTAATGATTGAATAAATATTCTCAACCTCATCTAATATTATATTAGAAAAAAAATGTAATACTCTGCTTAATCATTTCACTACTCAAATTGTCTCATATTTCACAAAACAGAAGTTTCTTTTTAGAAATATCAAATTTATTAAGAATTTAAATGATTAAGTATGTAGGTCTACTGATATTTCCAATCTTAATTTTTTAAAGCCATATACCTATTTTACTAATCAATACTCCATACATACCTATAAAGGAAAAAGTAATAAAATCCTGGTATATTTTTTCATTTCATGAAGTAATTTCTAATTGGTATGCTATCGAGTGATGTGGCAGATACATTTTTTTCTACATCATTTACATGGAGTCCAATTTATAGCAAGCAGATTATTGGACGGAGTCGGATATCTCTTCATAAATACAATTAAAAAAGAATGATGGCAGAAATACGTATGGTTTCGAAACTGAAATATTTACAATTCACCATGAAGTGGAAATAAAAAATAACGTTCATGACTTATGATATATCATGACATATTATGTGTGTTTACACTGAAACATGGGATATCATCATTTTGAATGAACTTGACCATGTTTACCTGTCAAGTTTAATTGGGAATTGGTGGAATTTTAAAATAAATAATCAAAAAAATTAAGCAAAGTATAAATTTATAATATTATATTGTTCACACAATACATTTATAGTTAATCTATTTGAATAAAAAAAGATGGTCACGATTGAAAGAAAAGTGTAAACGTTAACATGTTAATCAAGTAAAATCTTTAATAGTAGCCAGATTATATTAAGTAAATAAAATATTTCAACAATTCACTCCTTACTATTATTACTTAACCTATCTATTGACACCATTAATTTTGTATTCTTTAAACTGGCATTTTATAATTATAAAATTAACTATTTCTGGACTAGAATCACATCTTATTGAAGAATGTTGCACTTAACATAACTCACCGGTATCAATGGTGGGAAAATGGTTAATACTTAATAGTAAAAGATGGAAAAGGCAACGTAGATTTGAACATTTGTTACGCAATTCTGTAAGGCAGTTATAGACAAATGTTTGCATTAATACAAACTAATAAGAAAATATAATATGAATCTGTATCACTTATGCACCTAAAATATGCTGTGTGTCTTCGAGTTCCATCTTAAAATTAGGTATTAAGAATAAGTTTGTTACACATATTTTTCCGTCGCATTTTACACGCGGATCACACACGTGTATATTAATCACGATAATGTAGTAGGGTTTATTAAGATAGAGGAAATTAATCATTATTTTCGTAGAGGAAGATTGGGAAAATATTAAAAGAAAAACTCCCACTAAACGCACGGCTTGTAATCAAACCCAGACGCCACTGTCACCGACTAACCAGACTAAATGAACTTTACACACCGTCTCGGTTGGGAAAAACTTGAACATAATTTGATCAGTTAAAGGCACACCTTGATCTGCCTTTGTCATGAAGGTTCTCACATTAATTCTGCTTATTTTTACCCGTTTCTCTGGCCTCCTCATCTAACGCACTACACTCGCAGTAGACTATACTACCGATGACGGGGAGATCAAGGTTCGAATCTCGGTCGAGTGTACTGAGGGTGGTCCTATTCAAAATGGTTTTCACTTTCTTTCCACGTAGGGGTGGGTACATTTCCTCTAAATATAACCTTCCTAATCCCTAAAAATCATTAGTGTGACTAGTACATAAGAGTGTAACCCGAACGTGAAGTCAGATGCGGTGCTAAAAAAAAATCTAACTAAACAATTAGATTGACCCTGATGTAATCGTCTGGTTTTTATGTCAATTCGGTTGTGTACGTTAGGTGTGCACTTTAACACTCTCAATTCAAAAGCATACGTTAACATTACTTAAACCTACTTCGGTGGGCACAAGGTCTAAGGTGTCACTCTCGCAACAGACTAGACTGCCAATTTCGGGGAGATCCAGGGTCGAGTCCTGGCTAGATGTATTGAGGGCTATGTTTCTTAAATGGATTTCCACTCTCCCCCCACGCGAATGCGAGTACACTTCGTCTAAACTCAACATTTCTCATTCCAATCACACTAGCGCAATTAGTACTTAGGCGTGCAACCCGAACGTTTAGTAAGACGCGGTGCTAAAATAACAATATTCTATGAAGAAAATACATCATTTACATTGTGTCTAAGCTATAAAAATCTTAATATAATATGTATTGGTGATTGTCAAAAAATAAAAAGCCCTAATTAAAATCAAGTGACTCATCGCTTACAAACCAAACAAACTCTTAGATTCAAAAGGTTTATTTTTTTAAAAGATTTTGAAATATTATTTCAACTTCTAACACAAATATTATTTGCATATTAATCCAAGAGTAATAATCAAAAGGATATATTTGAGGAAAATGCACGCTGATTGGCGTGCACGAGAAATCCACTGGGGGAAAAAAAATGCATGTTTACCTGAGCCAGACTTGAACTGTGTACTGTCTCTAGTCAGGTACCAAGTGATGACGAGCTCACCGATTATCAGGGGTCGGCGTTCCAAAATGCTCGTTGTGTATGTGTGTGTGCTTGTGCTTGCATACGTGGCTACACTCAGAGGATACAGCCACGGAGGTTATAGCCTATACGGTCGGTACCTTGTGGCTTTGTGTTCGATCCCTTCATGGTAGCCAGGAGTTCAGCCAATAGTGGCACTGAGTGGAGCCATAGCGAGAAGTCTCTGACTTATATGTTTGGAGCTAACGGGCGTCCAAGGCAGGAGAAGTGATTCTGACTGACAGCTAAAAAAGGATATTATACATCCATTCACCAAACCATATAATTTGCAAAACCATATATGAATTTTTTTAGCTACTTTTGGCAGTCATAACATTCACACTAACAATTTGTTTTAAACTACCCGCCTTGGTGGCGTAGTTGGCTAACTCGCCAGTCATATTGAGCTAGACCACCGAGGAGGGGAAGATCGAGGCTCGAATCTCGGTCGGGTGAACTGGGGGTGGTTTTTCCTAAATGTTCTCCCGCTCTCCCTCCAGGCAAATGCTGGTTCGCTTCCTCTAATTTCAACCTTCCCAATTCCTTATTCATTAGTGTAATTAGTACTTATGTATATAGCTCGAACGGGTAGTAAGACGCGGTGCTAAATAATATTTAAAATTAAATTATTGAAACCCGAAATTATGAAAATAACAATTCGGATGTTTCTTTTTTGTAGAAGCGGCTTCAGTGATTAACTTGAAAAATCTTTTAAAATTAGAGCTTCTAAAATTCTGCGTTCTTATCATAATATATGATGGTGAGCCAGCCGAAACCAAGACGTTTGATGATTTCATATAAACCGTACCGTCGTTTGTGTTCATACGCAGTTTACTAAAATAAAATTGTTTTATTTGTAAACAGATATATTGCATGGCTCTCTTTAATTTATAAAAATAATTTATTTAATTTAGTAGCCCTTTATAACAAGATAAAAGTGTGAATAAAATACCTTTCTATTTATTATTACATGTACTATAGTACATCATTTTTCCACAACCGCAAAGCAAAAAACATTAAAGTTTTATTAATATATGTTCTTTCAATAATTTACGAAGACGCCAATTATACAATAATTCTTAGGGAAGTATTATTAGACTCGTTTAATATAACCTTTTATTCCTATGATATTATTCCTACACCTTAGCTCAGTCGGTAGCGTGTCTGTTTGTTGAGCTGAGGGGCCCGAGTTTGATTCCTGGCATGGAATGATGAAATGTGAGCTCCCTCTTTTTCAGTGATGAATTAACGGTCGGGGTCTGTATTTTGTGTCTGTTGTATATTTAAGTTAGTTTATAAGACGTAAACTCATATAATCTGTCAGTTCATGATGTATACGTTAAATACCCCAGATTAATTTTAAAAAATTATAATATTATATGATATTATTAGACAAATAATAATTATTTCCGAATAGGTTGACATTAATCACCCTCAGACAGTGTTTGCAATAAAGAACCTTCTGCTAGCCGTCAGATACCACCTCTCCTACGGTGGATGCTTTATAAATTGCTCCCTCGGGGATGGATACGTCATCACAGTCATATTGAAGGAGTCTTCTCTAGTCTCACACCAAGTCCCAGTAAAATGTGATGGGGAGGGGGGAGTAGGGGAGGCACTTCCTAGATACCCGGTGATGATGGTTTCGTTGACTAGCAGGAATCAATGGACCATCACTCGATACGTGTGATAGCACACATGTCTAAATCAGAAGATACATCCGTGATCTTGAGCTCAAGGTGTCCTGGGACGGGGTGGGGGGCGTGGGGGGTATTGTTCCCCACCACGGGTGCTAGACGTTCTACCAACTATAGCACAATGTGGTTGGCCAGCCTAATGAGTCTTTAACTCAGGTAAGTCAGTTGGTGATGTAGCAGATTGGCATCCCAGCATGGCGAGGCTGTTTTCTAATGTATCTTGTCTGATGTGAACTCAAAGTTTAGCTGACTTCTATTGAATGGAGGTCAAACAGAAAGATGTGGCTCTAAAATTCTTAAAAAATTGTATTCTATATAAAAAAAAAGCCAGTAGATAGTAGCTTATAACGGGTACTCATCAATGGGCCCTAAAGTTATTTGCCCGAAAGTGTATGCAAAATAACTTTAGGCCATCTGACTTTTAGAACAACTGATTTTAAGACCAAACAACTTTGTATCAACTGACTTTTAAAACAACTGACTTTAAGACCAAATAACTTTAGGCCAAATAACTTTATACCAACTGAATTTAGGGCTAACTGAATTTAGGGCCAACTGAATTTAGGGCCAACTGAATTTAGGGCCAACTGAATTTAGGGCCAACTGAATTTAGGGCCAACTGAATTTAGGGCCCACTGAATTTAGGGCCCACTGAATTTAGGGCCCACTGATCTTTAGGACAACTGGCGTTAAGACCAACTAACTTTAAGGCCAATTAACTATAGGCCAACTGACTTCAAGGCCAAATAATTTTAGGTCAAATAAATTTAAGACAAAATAACTTTAGGCCAATTGTCTTTAAGCCAACGACTTTTAAGACAACTGACTTTAAGGCCAAATAACTTTAACCAATTGACTTTATGCCAAATGATTTTAGGCTGACTGACTTTGGGTCAACTTACTTTTGTACCAACTGACTTTCAGGCCAATTAACTTTTAGGTTAAATTACTTTTAGGGCAACTGACATTAAAGCCAACTGACTTTTTCAGGCCAAATAATTTACTGATGTTACAGGGAGCTAATGAGTTTATCCGCATTTATTAGCAAGGAGACGGAGAAACAATCTAGAAAAAAACCAAAGTATACTCGGTCTGGATTTGGACTCCAAGCTCCTAGATACCATCAAATCCGAATATGCGAGACTAATGATTTGGTCAACGTGTCTAACGATAACGGATACTAGCTACTATGATATAGAAAGTTTATAATAATAATATTAATATAATAAATTATTCATATTTTCGTTAATTTCTAACACTCATCATAGTTTTAAAATTTATATCCTATAAATAAACATAGTTTTGTTGCTTGAAGAGGAAACAATAATTCAGAATGTCGGGAGAGTGAAGGTAGTGTTAATGTAAAATGTTGGGCGTGCATTACGACGAAGAAATGACGCTGAATTATTCAACAGTTCGCTTAATGGACACGTCCTTCTCGACGATTGAATGTCGAGTTTCAAGAATCACGAAGTATTGGACTTCGTTGCTTTCCTATTCAGTGTGAATGCGATATTATGCCAATATTCAAAATTCTAATACTGCATTCTATATTAGATTCATTGGAAAAAGTCACCAAAATTTTAGATTATCGTACATATAGGATGCAAATATATACCATTTTGACTACAAAAAAAAGTATCTGGAGATTTTAACGAGAAGGTTTAATTTTGCTTATCATCAATTGAAATATTTTTAATTTTGTTATTATATATTTATGTATTTTCAAAAAATTTTAGGGGTCACTCAATTTAGTAAAATTTCTTCATATTTATTAGGAATATGTTTATATTTAATAAAATGACATTACGTCCAATCACACGTCTGTCCTATCCATATTAGCTACATTAATTGTCTAGGGATTATTAAGGTGGAATTAATGGAGGTGTATCAAAATCTGAGTGTAGGGAGAGTAAGAATCCATTTATTAAAGACCACACTAATTACACCCGTCCGGGATTCTAGCCATGACCTTCACACCTCTGCAATATCAAACTAGATGAGCTTGAAGTTTAAAACATGTGCGTTGTATAAATGTTTTTATTATATTATACATTATATAGTTCTCTTGAGGTGCACTCTCTAAGGTATACTTACGTACGTAAGCCCATTCAAAATATCATCTATTTATATTTCTTAGTTTTCGTTCTTCCCGCACCGGTGATAAGTGGTTTAAGATGATATACTTTTAATATATTATTAAAAATAAGATAAAATATACCTTAGGTGCACATTCTAAGGTTCCTTGGTTCATAATTACAACATTAAATCAAATATATATTTTATTTTATCAGGGTGGCTACAAAACTTTAGTTATAAAATTACCTCTTTTTTCCAGGTTTTTTAGATCACATTAAAAAAATCCAGTCATGGCCTTTTTACGAATTTTCTTGGTGAATGGGAATTTTTTCATTTATTACATTGATAGCATATTTTCGAATTATCCTAAGCTACCTACATCAACATTCTTATAAGTTTTCCTAGTATTTAATTGGGTATTATTTGTACTCCTTTGTAGGCCTAAATGTTAAAAAAACACTGCACAACCATATCTTGGAAATGCATTACATTAACCTCGAGAAACCGAATATCTCACTTTTATTTAAATGTTTAGCTGCTGAATTAGTCAAGTCTTTAAATTCCCTGACATTTCCTTATTTTTGATTAAATTCCTTGACATTTCCTTGTTTTCCCAGAAATCAAAGAATTCCCAGACATTTCCAGGTTTTCCCTGTAAGTAGCCATCATTTTTATTTATTGATATATATTTATATTTACGATTACTATGTATTTTGATACACATAAGTTTTAGTTAACTTTTAAATGGGATAACTAATTCATTTATCTGAACAGACAACTATGCGAATGTAAGATAACATAAATTACGATGTGGAACGTTGCTAAGAGTAGTTTTTATTTTCCAAAGAAACATTTTTTATCTACTAATGGTAGCACAAATCGAAACACAAAATTAGGTGACTATGTAATTTCCTTTCATTTCTTTTTAGAAATAAGTTTGATATTTTCCCTTGGTAATCAAGCTATTTAAAAAATAAATTAGTACTATTTTCAGTAGCATATTTTATTCATAGAAAATAGCACTTGTTCCCTAGTTTAAAACGTATTCTTGCAATAGAACTTAAAGAAAATCTATGAACACACCCCCAAGTTCCTCTAACTAAGTATACTAAATTTCAGCTCAAGTTTTTTTGGTTTGGGTGTTGGCATTTACAGACACATAAATCTCAAACACACAAATACAAAAACACATTATATTTTTACTTAATCTCGATGGCTCAGGGAGAAAAATTATTACGATAGTAAAAAAAAATTGAACTTAATTATTTGAAAATGTTGGAGTTTCATGACCCCCTGAAACCGAAAAAGTGGTTTTCGCAATGATATTTGTTTGTCTATCAGATTGTCTGTGTGTCTGTGTCTTCGCCTGGAGCCTAAACCATTTTACCGATAGGGATAAAACTTGGTATGTAATATTTTCATAAGAATCCACAGAGGTATTTTTCAAAATATATGTTTAAGCCTAAATTCAAGGGTTGTTTACTAAAGGGATTCAAGAGATAACCCCATTATTTTTCAAAATCGGCCATAACGATTTTGATTAAATTTTGTATCTAGGCATTGTTTAATATTACAAACACAATTAGTATTCATGTTTTCTCATGAAAATGACTTTAAGGATAGGCCTACTATGCATAACCAGAAATTTACAATTTTGATACTATCTCCGTAAATATTTGAGATACTAAATAACTTAGCATTGTAAGGTTGTAGTACTATAAAAAATAAAAATATTTTATTTGAAATATTTATATATAAATATATAATTTTAATGAAACACTTTGAAATTGAAATGATTGTTTTTCTTTAGTGGACAGAAATATTCCTCTTTTCTCAATGTCTCACCAACAGTGTATATTATTTTATTTATGCTATTTGGGGGAGTGTTTCTGCAGTAATGTATATATTTTAGTTTCACAAATATTATGAGTTTTTAGTAAAAGTTTATATTTTAAGATTAGAGAGAGGAAACATTTTTGTGGTCCAAAATACCATTTATGATTATGTGTATATTTATGTGTATAATGATTGGAATTCAAAGCTTTCCCCAGAAAAATAAGTAAAAACACAATGGTTAACTATATAAAATAATATAAATGTTAATTTAATCGGCTAATGAATTAAAAATAAAAGTTATGTAATACATGATTTGAAATACTTTTCTTTACAGTACCACATCTTAATACTCTTTTGGACTGTCTGGCGCCCGCATCTAATTATATTTAAAGCAAAGTAATGATAAAGGGAAAATGATGTAGGTCTGATCTCATAAAATATTATATACCAATTAAAATTAAACTTTAACGTTACAGTTTAATTTGTATGTGTGAGTGGTTAAGAAACTAAAATTTGTACCTTTTTTTAATTAGTTAAAAAATGTGTTGTTATTCATTGTTTTACAGGGATAATAATATCTTAATATTTCAGTAATATATTAATACTAAAAGGTTTTGCTATTTATTTTTAGGGGTTAAATTATTCGAGAGTAATCTACTAATCCTTCACGTCCATCACCTTTATCCCTTGACCTCGTGTGCTCACTTAGCGAAAGTGGAAATTTGTTTGACCTTTTGAAATTTACTCGGTAATATTCTGGCTGTCACTTTGAATCCAAATAATATTATATAATGCCTTGTTGTTGTGAAACTAGGCCGTTTCATTTCCATCCCAGAATAGCTTCAGTAGTTTCAAACCGTTCCAAAACTAAAACTTTAGATTGATATGAATGAAACAACTGTATTGAGTGAGCTTAGAAACCGGTAGAGACCATGTTTATATATGGATCATAGTATGAAGAACCTTATCTGACAGTTACAAAAGTTACTAAAACTACTTTCATATATTCATACGCAAAATGTTGCGTTATGGAGCTGTCACTTTTGCTAAATAAAATGAATATCTCTAAAATAATACTAACAATTCAACCAAGTGTTATCAATGTTGACAGTGAAAATTTATATTGAAACCTTCTAAATATTTATTTCCTCCAGAATTTAACTAAAGCTTGTCTCCTATAAACCAAAACCTCCATTATAGCCTCAATGTTCAAAGTAAAAACGAAAAAAATTGATAAATTTCTTTTGAAACGAAAATATATTTAAAATAAAATATTATGAATTCTAAGAAGCTAATTTTATCTAAACCAACAAATGCCAATTTATTTAGCTATTTAAGTTAAATATGAAGACCAAGTCCGTTTTTTATTTAGCTAAATTAACTTGGGTTTTAGTTTTTATACTTTTCCCACCACGTCATACTACTGGTCTGGGTTAAACAGATTTTAACTATACTAACTGATTAGGTAGAGATGATAAAGGTAGAATTTACTTGTAATGTGCTCACATTTATAAGTAAATAGAGAAAGAAGGAAACCAAGGAAACAAACCCAGTTGGGATTATGTACCCAAACTTTTCCTCACCAGAAAATAAGATTTGATGAGCGTGAAATTTATTGCACATGTCTAGTTTTACCACATTAAAAATAAAGGATACGACACAATCGAACACACTTTCTTATATTGTATATTGTGGCTTCAAATACAATTTTCAAAAATAAGTGTTGAGTAAACTACTCTTAATTATATTCTGAAAATTGAAAAATGACACCTGGACACGGGAATTGTACCCGGAACCATTGACTTAGTACGCCAATGCTCTAACCGCTGAGCTATCCAGGAGTCATCTCATGTTCAGGGCCATTCTTCACTCATATTTTAAGGCAGAGTCTACCCTTAAGTATGCTTTACTCATAAAAAACAAACACATCATATAGTTAATTACAATAAACACGTAACATATATACATTTACGAGTAAATTGTTCATATACATTAGCAACATTACGATTTAAAAAGGTATTATTAGTGAACTACCCTTATATTACTTTTTATTTGTTAAAACACAAATACATTCTTATTTATCATGAAAAACTATTCCCAGATTTACATTTTGAAATCAAATTTCAAGGGCAATTTCAAAAAAATCCAAACTTTCTATATATTGTCCTAAATAAATTATTCTTAAATTAATTTTTATTAGATAAATAAAAATACATTATTATTACTACTATTATTATTACTATTAATAGTAAAAAATGGTCGCCCTATACCAATTTTGAACCAAAATGCTACAGTCATTTTTTTAATATTCAATCTAAAAACAAATCCTCGGTTAACTACCCAAAACATAATTTTCACCCAAAAACGAGTACAAAGTTTTATTGTCATGTTCAATGATCAAAACCGAGTTTTCCCCCAAAAACACGTATACAGTTTTATTTGTCATGTTCATATCAAACACTCCCAATATTTACATTTTAAGCAAAATCGTTACAGCCATTTTAAGATAATTCAAATTTTCCAACATCACTTATCAGTAAACGACCCCTTATCGATTTTTTTACCCAAAACCAAGTATACAGGATAATTTGTCATGTAAAGCCCTCCCCAGATACCCATTTTTAATAGAATCGTTAGATTCATTTCTAAAATATTTTAATTTTTTGAAAAATCAGTCCAAAGTAAAATATCCATAAATGAGTTTTTACCCCAAAACCATAATATATATATATAGTTATTTGTCAAATAACATATCTCCCACTACGCATTTTGAACAAACTCGTTAGAACTATTTTTGAAATATTTAGAATTTCCAAATCATTTTCACAAGTAAGCCACTCTTCAACACATTTTTTTCGAAGACAATTATACAGTACTATTTGTCATACTAAACAAATCTTAGATATATATGCATTTTGAATAAAAAAAATTTGAAACATTTTCGAAAATTTCAGAAATCAACAAAACTACTCATCAGTTAACTAATCTTTAATTATTAAAGGGCTAGGGTTAAAAAAGTTATTATAGCCCTATAAAATCTTAAAATCAAGTTTGAACAAAATCCATGAAATCGTTTTGGAGCCGTGACCTTGTACAGGCAAACAGAGAGACAAAATTTTAAAATCAATTTTATGGGTTCATGTTCACATAAAACGTAAAGATTCGTCATAAACTTGAGCTCAATTTTTTCACTATAACAATACTCTCTCTTGATATGAGGAAGTAGAAATCCAACATAATTAAAAAATAATAATTTCAAAATAAAATAAAGCGTTTCACTGATCCCAATTTCACTGTTGTTAAGTGAATAATTAAGAAAAGCGCACTCTGTTAGGTTTTCTGGATCGAGCATAATCTTGTTTCTAAAAGCTCAGTTAATCGAACTTGAGATGGGCTCTTGTGCTCCACTTCCTTAAGCTGGCGAAGTTATTTCAACGACAAGGTACAGAACTCCTCCAATCCTCTTATCCAAGGGCTCAGGAACTATGATCGACCCGGAAAAGTCCCTCAAACGTTCCAAAGCCCTGTTCGAATAAGTAAAACGTCACCAAAGATACACGGGGAGATGCAATCACACTAGACTTTTTTTTTACCTCTCTTTTAATATAAGGCTTATTATTGATTGAATATAAATTATGGCTTAGAATAGATACATCCGCATTCGCATTGAAAGAGAATAGGAAGATTATGGCGAAACAATATGGGTAAATTACTCAAATTCACTCCGTTGAGATTCAAACCATGCTCTACCCGCAAACGACGACTGAGTGCAATGTTATTTTAAAACTCTAGACCACTCAGCCTTCACTGCAGATTCATACAAATTCCTTAGAGAAATAAACCTATTTGTAAGTACGTAAATAAATGTTGATAAAACATTGGCAGAAACATTTTTTACAGTTACCGAAATGTACAAAAACCATCTTCATATAGTCGCACTTCAATTCATATGGCATGTAAATTTTACTTTTGATAGATAGTATAATCAACTATAAAATTATACTCACAATATGATAAAATAATATCGATTTTGGCCACAACTTTTTTTTTTGTATTTCATGAATGTTTCTACCAACCAGATTTTTACAACTTGGGCCTAGTCATTTAACTCATAACAATCTTAGGCTCCACTTAATTTTTCATTTATTCGAGTTATTTACGTGCACTTTCTAAACTAACTAATTATATCAGCACACGATCTATACACTAGCTTAAATCTAGAACAGACACAACAGCCAGGCCCCTGCTGTCATTTTATTCCTGTTAAAGAAGGCCCCTGCTGTCATTTTATTCCTGTTAAAGAGTTAACCCACAATTCTTTTTTTTTTAAATAGTCTATTCCGGGGATTGAACCATGGACCCTGAACTTTGTAGACAGACACGCTACTGACTGAGCTACCGCTACCAAGTTCGTTCTGCTGAGTTAAGCATTTTGTTTTTGCGTGGTGCAATGCAGATTATGAATGATTAATTAGTGTTTTCTTTTTCTTTACAAAAAACTACCATAAACAAGATTTGACTAGTACGGAACTGTTAGAATGTAAATGTTTAGGATGAATATAAATAAAAATATTTATTTTCTTTAGTAATTATTTATTATACTTTTTTAAAGTTGATTCACAATAGTTTCTTAGCAAGTTATTTAATATCTTCACTGGTGAAAGTATGGGCCAGGGCGTCAATTTTATCTTGTATTGTTTAATGTGGAAAGAGAGGTCAGGGTTTATGTCTCGCCTGGATGTACTGAGAATGAAGTGGTTTCCCCTAGATGGTATTCCCTACTTTTCATCTACGCAAGTGGTTGACCTTTGAGGTCTTGGGGTAAGGTGGTTCACCTCAGGACCCAATGTTAATGGGTTTAAACCCATCCGGTTGGATGGATTTTTCTTGAGCGATAAAAATACGTAGCACAACTTCCTTGGGAGAGGCATGTAAAATATTCTTGAAATACATGCTATTAGATGACATTTCAGTAAAATTTGTAGGAACTTTCTTGATCGTTTATAGAACTTCTCGGTGGATGTAAACGAGAAATCACTGCACTTTTTCACGACTTCCAGAGTATATGTGCTTTCTCCCAAATGGAGAGGGCGGGTGGTACTAGCCAATAGATGGGATGTGTAGGCGCGCTGCCGCAGCTGTATGAGGAAGCATATCAAACAAACCTCCAGGCTTAAAACTATAAGCAAATTGCTAATCAGCATATAATTTTCAAACATCTGAATGTATCTTTACATTGCATACCACCCGCATTGGTGTCGTAGTTGGCTAACGCGTTAGTCGTGTTGAGCCCGACTGCCGAGGATGGAGAGATCGAGGTTCGAATCCCGGTCGGGTGAACTGGGGGTGGTTTTTCCTATATGGTTTCCCACTCTCCCTCCACGCAAATGCGGGTTCACTTCCTCTAAATTCAACCTTCCCAATTTCCTAATCCATTAGCGTAATTAGTACTTAAGCGTATAACCCGAACGGGTAGTAAGACGTGGTGCTAAATAATAATAATAATAATACATTGCATACCAAGTTAACCTAGGTCACCAAGAGTTGACATTAAACATCCAACTTAAATTTTAAGAAAAGTACTATCCAATAAACTGGCCCAATACATACAAAAATAGGTCTATTAAAATACTATAAACACCGTCTTAAAGTAAATTTAAGCATTCCTAATAGTGTCCTTGAATGTGGTTGATCTGACACATAATACACAAAAAGGAGTATTTTTATGATACGTTTGTTAATTTTCCAAGGAAATTCGGTATCATCATATAGATGAATTAAATAAGCCTAAATAAGTGTTGAGCTGTATTCCAAAAATAGCCGTCATATTGAAGAGTAATTGAATTAAATAATAAAATAAGCTAATTTTAGACGTCATGGAGTAAGCCATAAAATTACAATAGGATTGAGCAATGAAATATAATGAATAAATGCGGTTGAACACAAATCTAGGGGACCATGGATCGATTACAATTGATACTTGTGAATACATTAATATTTGTATACGGATTCGTCCTGTTACCCGAACAGTAAACGTGAAAGCAACGAGGATGTTTGTACAGAGTCCAATTTTCAAAGAAAGAACAGCGAAGAAACTCACCAGATATACTTTCGCGTATCTATAATTAAAGTCATGTCATTTCTAGCTTTAGCCTTTGATATATATATAAAATCATTACTCATAAAATAACATTAATAAAATAGTATATTGTTATAAATTTTGGCTGTAAATAAATATATTTGTATTTTCTAAAAGACTCTTCTTATGAAAACTGTACTTTAGCACTAAAAGTCTCTATAGTGTTATTTTGCAATACTTTAAATTATATATGTGGCTAGAAAGTACAGGTTAAATACCCCAATGTATTTTGTATAAAGACTTAAGGGTTTTGTAATAGTTCTAAATTGAGGCTATATTATTCACACATCCCTTTCATATTCTTAACAGTTAAAATTAGAAACCACCAACCAACATTCAGACGGTAACGTTTGTGTACTAAGTTTTAATGAACCTTTTCTAGATATTATTAACACCTCAAAACATTCCCAGGTAAAGTACTGTGTAAAGTAGTTGCGCGCGCAACGACGCGTACAGTCATCAATGTGAGGATGGACACACCCTCTTCTTCTCATCCCCTTCACCCGGATCCTTCCATCCCAACCCTTCAGCCCTCCCCCTACCAGAGACTTCACAGCGGCTGTACCATTCTCTCTATCAGTCGGTGGGGAACTCGTGTCGGGTCTATGTCACACCGATTCCGTGTTATTTGAGCTCCCGGATTCGGACGTAAACTTGCGCTAGCGCAATCGTCGTCAATTTTCTTCGGCGAACAAAATAGCAACAAAAAAATAGAACGAGGAAAAATAAATACTAGGCTAATTTTGTGTCTAAAAATATTTGAATTTACTTAAAAGTAAACAAAATTCACTCGTCATTATATTACATATGAGGCTACCAATTAGGTACTATTAGAACATTATTAAAGACATATCTAACACATTTTGATAAGCTACAGAATTTTAATTCTAACAAAATTCTTCTATCTACAAGATTAGTCAACATGTGAGTGAGTATATTGAATAAGAAGTATTTCTAGTCATATAATTTATAAAATGCAAAATTACTTTTTTCATTGGATACGAAAAAATAAATAAAAAATCAGGTTATGAAGTTTTAAACTTGATTTAGTATAAATTAGTTTTTTGTTGTCTTATTTAAATATTATTTATAAAAATAAGTCATTTTTATATTATTTGATTTACTTTAAACAAGAACACGTTATATTTTTATTCTAATTTATCGGGAAAAAATGTATTTTAAACTTAAAACTTTATTTAGTAAAAATGAGATTTAAAAAAAATTTAAATGTGTTTAAATCATACTGGTAGTATTAAATGATTATGATATATTACTTTAAAATACCTCTAAATGATCATCAACTAAAGTTTAAAATAGGGTTATAGTAAAAATCATTATAGCTTAAAAATCTTAAAGTTACAAGCCTTTGAACGAGTTATTAGTATTATTTTTACTCGAAAACACGTTCAATAAAATTTAGTGTTACGAAATAAGTGTTACATTATTATTTTAAATTAGAGCTTATATGTATAAAATGATATAGGTTATTCCAGTGAATAACTTATTAGCATTGACTAGTATATAAAAAAGTTTCAACTAAACATCGTAAATAAAGTTTAAAATAAATTTTTCATTGTTAACTATGGATCTACTATTATACTTAATTAAATTACACGTTTATACAATCCAAAAAGGTTTGAAATGAAATAGTTAAATCATAAATATGAATGTAATCGGCATACATAACTGAATCATGTACAAAAATATAAATATAACTGGTTCTATTCTGAAGTAAAATTTGCATGTTTAAAACATACGTTACAGAAAATTGAACAGTTAAACTATTATGTCATTTAATAAATAACGCTACTATATAATGTTACTAAAACGTCAAATTAATCTAAAAAAATACCCGCACCAGTAGGTACGTGGAAAAAGGTGTCCGTCTTATTTAGTCTGGTATACCGATGTTGGGGAAGTCAAGGTTCAAATCTGGTCGGGTTTATTTTAGTGCTATTTCCACTCTCCCTCCCTGTTTTCTCGTCACTATCCTATTAATTTAAATATGTGAAGATACCGAATGGGTATACCATATCTACGGTACGAGAGGTGGTAAGAGACGGCTAGAAAAAGATACCATGCATCCATTCGTCAAACCATGTGATCTGCGAGAACATATGACGAGTTATTATGATTGGCAGTCAGAACTTTTGCAACACACGATTTCTTTCTATTATTTTTTTTCGTCTAACCATTTTTTAAATATTAAAACATGAACTTATGAAAATATCATCTTTGTGGAAGAGGTGGATGTGATTTAAAATGCTATCCAAATGAGAGCTTCTAAAATGCTACGTTCTTTTCATAAATTAGTATGGCTGACCAGACGGAAACAAGGGTTGTTGATGATGTCATACAAACTGTATTCTGTTGTGTTCATACGCTCTTTACAAAATGGAAACTTTTTAAAAAATTAATAATTTGTATGGTTCTTTCTCTAAGTTACATACGACATTTATTTATTTTGGTGGCCTGTTGGAACCATAAATAAGTGTGAATAATAGCTCTTGTTGCCACAACCACAAAACAAAAACATAACATTTTTACTAAAATGTTTTATTCAAAACTAAGGAAACGCCAAAAATACAGTAAATCTTAGGAAATAACTATTAGAGTCGTTTTATTTATCTTTTTATTGATAATATATAATATCCAGTAAATACTAATTATTTCCGAATAGGTTGATATTAGTCTCGTTCACCAATGTTTGCAATAAATAAGCTTCTACTAGCTGTCACCACCTCTCCTACCGTAGATAGGTTATAGTAAGACGAGGTTCATAGAAATATTTGAACCTACCTGGGTTTTATGGATTGATTTACACACTGAAAGAACTACTATTAAAATTCATTATTAGGTTGGTTTAATATAAAAAATATATAGTATTTAAATTACATATATAATAAGAACAAAATATATATATAAAAATTATAGACACGCGTATTTTAGAACTTTCTTATAAAAATAAAAGTTTTTTTGTCAATTTATAAATTAAACATACATGTAAAATATCAAAATATTGGTTATTTTTTATACTGGATTGTTCAGTTTTGTAATATTTTTAAAATAACTACTTAAAACTATTAAATCATCGTTAATTGGTGGCGTGAATTTTAAAATCATGAAAGAATAATTCATAGCCCTAATATTTTATACACTAAATATATACAGCAATTACACTTTATACTAAAAAATTAATGTAAAATTCATTTCTGGATTTAGTGCTATTATTATGTTATATTATGTAATCTAAAAGTAGATCTACACAGCCCTATCTTAAAATAAAATATTAAAACATTAAGAAATCAAAATGTATTGGTAAACTTTTTGAGCAATAGAATTCATAAAATTAAATGAATAATTTAATTTAATTTTACTGAATCCTAATAGGTTCCTTTGGTTTTATTAGTTGTTCTGTCTTCGACAGTTCCATTCCTTTTGTCAGTGGACTTCGACCGCTAATATTCCCTATCCTCTGCATCCTCCTTCAACTCCCAAAATTTTCTTCTTTCTTTCAAGTCATTCACTCTTTGAAACCTACTTCTTCCTAAACTCCTTTTCCCCTCAACCTTTCCTTCTATGACGTCACGCAGAAGATAGTTCCTCCTACATATGATTCCGATCCAGTTGAATTTGTACTAAAGAATCACATTCAAAATGGTTTTCTTCTAACACACTTGCTTTAGGACTTCTTCTTCTGTCCACCTAATCTTCTCAAGTCTTCTCCTGCACCACATTTCAAAAATATTCAATCTCCAATCTCCACCATTCAGTCTATCATTTACTGCAACTCTTCTTTAATTTTGTCTAACAATTCTAGATCATCTGCTTATTTTATTGTGTTTATGACACGTCCTCCTATCCTGAAACTGCCACGTCCCTCCAGAGCTTCTCTGACCAGCCACTCTCCATACAATTGGAAGAGCATTCCTGTCTCACCCCTCTTAACATGTCTGCGCTGTTGGTCTCAACGTCATTCAGCCTCACCTTCACTCGCTGTTACAGGTACAGGTGTACAGTCGGCCTTCTCTCCCTCCAGTTGATGATCTTATTGAGTATATTCATCAGTTTCTTCCACTTCACTCCATCGAACGCCTTTTGCCAGCCAATGAAACGAAACCTCTTCCTTGACTTCCAGAACTCTCTCTCTGAAATAATTATTCTCAGCATCCCAATGGCATCTCTGGTTCCTTTTACTTTTCTGAATACAAATTTAGTCTTCTTCCATTACACTTTCTATTTTCTTTTCCAGTCGCCTGTTGAATATGCTTGCCATTATCTTCCCCACCTAAGAGTTTTATTTGATAATTTAAATTTAAAAATAAAATTAAAATGTACTGCCAGCAATTAAACAATTTTTTTTTAACTTTACACAGTTTTTACACCCGTCTTAATTTTCCCGCACATTTATACTAATGGGGTAGTGGAGAGTAAAGTTAAAGGTAAAGTGGACATTTATTTAGGTAAAAACCTCTTGAATTCACTCATCCGGGATTTAAACCCCAATATATCCAACACTGGCAATTCAGTATATTGCCAGAGTACACCATAGGATCATGGATGCTGGTAGAATCAATACTACATGAAATATAATAATTTACTAAACTTTGATGGCTCAGTCTTTGAATCATCAAGCAATTATAATTTTCAAATACATTTTTAGAATTATTTTTACTCTGTTTGTATTATTTTATAATTTTCACTCTTTTACGTAAAAGAAATATTATGTATTCACAGAGTTTTACTGTATTTTCTATATATCCGTGTATGAATATTGAGTGTGGATGTTATTTTTAATAACTTAACTAATTTGTAAATTTTTACCCATTTAAGTAATGGCATGGCTATCCAGTACAAGAATTCGTATTGTATACTACTTTAGCCACCTCTTCACCAATACTTTAGAGCTAGTGGTGCCCAAAGCAAGGAAAAAAATTATGTTAAACATCTTGATAGTTAAAATATTGGTTGTGGCCTAAATGGTTTGATTATCCTTATCATAGCTAGAATATATTTTAGAAAACGTTTCCTGGCACTGCAAACGTATCTGATTTATAATCCAAATACAATAATCTCGATTTATAATGGGGATGAAAATATATTACGAAATTGATTTGTTCCTCGATTGATTCGTTATATTTTCTGGGTTCTTACAATTAAGGAGCTAAAAATCGTTATTAGCCAGGACACCTTAAACAAAACGTAATAATGACAACAAAATATATAGGACATATAGTCTTTAGTTTGAACTATATATAATTTTTATTTTAGCACCGCGTCTTACTACCCATTCATTTTATACGCTTATGTACTAATTACGCTAGTGGATTAAGGGTGATTAAGGTCAAATTTAGAGGAGGTGTACCTGCATTTGCGTGAAGAGAGTGAGATATCATTTAGGAAAAAACATCCTCAATACACCCGACCGGGATCGAGCTGAAATACCCCCATCATTGGCAGTCTAGTCCATTTCAAGAATAAAGCCTTAGACCATGTTGCCACCGAAATGGGTAACCTATAATCAAAATTATCAAAGATTAGATCTTTTTTCTTATAATCAAACTATGCAATGTGCGAGATTTACATCTAACTCCGAGAAATATAAATTTGCTGCGGAAATAGGAAAAATGTGTTATATTATTTTTATTATTATAGGTCTACGTATTTTTAAGATTCTAAAACTTAGTCTAATCACTAACTCTCATATTTATTTCAATTAAAATATAAATATGATAACTTGATGAAAAAATTAAAAGCTTAGGTATGCCAGCTTGGTTATAAAGGAATAAAATATTATAGTTTCAAATTAATTAATTGCTAGCGTAGATGGGAAAAATCGTTTTGCATTAGGTCGGGGAAAATGTACACAAATTTTGGTTAAGTTTCAATTGCGGGTATGAAAATTATATAAATTGTTGCTATCTTGTAGAACTTTTGAAAGGAAAATAAATGTGCTCTAAAAATGCTTTTATTTTTATTTTTAAACTGTGAGTTTCTTATATGAAATTAGATAGTAGTTTATCAAGGAAGTGCTTACTAAAGCTTTGACGTGAGATAAAATAAAAATATGTTTGATGCAACTATTATAATTGTGGAGACTTGTTATTTAATTAATAATTAATATCTTTTACAAGTTTGAAATTGTCTAAAATATGCTTAAAAATTATTATCAAACAGCTTTAAATAAATAATCTATTTTAATAATTTTAATAACTGTTTATACCATAAAATAGCAAGATATATTAACTCACCTGATTTAGTAAAAGGGAGCTACATTTTATTGTTCATATGAACTGTCAAAACAGATTTTCTCAACTGAGTTAAAATTCCTGGTTATTTCTTATGTTTGATCTACCAAACCTTGTACTCATAGTAATAGTTTGTTTTATCTCATTGAGCCAGGGAATTATAGTCAATATTTACTAAATGAACTCACCAAATCTCTGTTCATCCCAAACTATATTATTAAATACTTCTAAATATTAATATATAGGTTCGTACTTGATAAAAATATTGCCTTTCCAAAAATTGACTGAAATTATTGAATGAACGATATTTCTTGATATGAGTGTGTGTTCAAGGTGTATTTTGTATATACATTAATTTTTAAAATTCCATTTTAAATGATTTTATGATACAATTATAATTTCTTGCCTTACACCCATTTGAGGATAAATATTACAATCAATTATTAAGAATTTGGGTGTGTTATTAAATGGTGCTCAGTTGTGTTTCATAAAGGCAGTAGTAAAATAGTAGCAACTAACTGAAAGATTAGGTTGACTTAAATAATAACATTTTTAAAGATCATTAAATATAAACATGACATTGATAGAAGGATAAATTCGCGAAATAAGTTTTTCCTGAGCTAGTTTCGAGACCATCCATTTTCCCCAGTTATTTCCTGAAGTTGGGGATCCCACACACGCCTAGTAAATTAACAAGCTTGCCTGAGGAGATAATAAACATGGCTTAGTTCTCAATTTTTATGTTCCTCAATTGGTACGGACCACATTAAAATTATTAATTTTAAACAAAAATTCACTCTTTTTTAAAACGCTTTAATATCATTAAAATATTATATTATTTTGAATACAACTTGGTAAATACCAGTTTACTAAAATAACGCATTATATGTTTACATTTGTTTTCGAAATTAAACACACATAATAACTACTAATTTTTACTAAAAAATAATTACCAAGCTACAGAGTTTAAATATTCCCAAACGTAATCAATAAAGTAAAAAGTAATAGGTTTCTTATTACAAATATAAAAATTGTTATCAATTAGTTTTTTGGCTCATCTTTCTGTTACTATTGTGTTTGATCAAAGTTATTTACTGTACTCGTATATGTTAATATATTTTATGGGAAAAATAGATAACACTTTACTATTTGTTACTGTTATTTTATACCTACTTATAATATTTTTCAAAAGTGACAGCTAGTGATCATATTACTTGATATATGAATTCATTAAAGTAGATCTATTAGCTTTTATTTTGTCAAATAAGCCCTTCCTATAAAAATTGTACTATTCTCATAAGACCACTGCACTTGTTTCTAAATAATCCTATATGAAAAATTATATTTATATGATTAATAAAATTCTTAATGAACATACAAAACCTTATCATATTTTTTCCATCAAAATAAAATTACTCGAGAAACCATTATTTGGTTCTATATAAATTGGTTGTTTAAAAGTGCTCTTCAAAATGTTTAATCAAATAAGACTACCTAAATTGACAAGTCACAGGACCATTCATTTCACTTATATTCATATTTTCTTACTCTTTCCACAAGTTATTCTAAAGTATTAAACATCTCAAAACAATTTTCCCCGGTCTTGTCAAATTTTAACTTTTCTCTAAACCGTTCTAATTTTGTGCGCATATCAAATACGGTTCCCATTGGGCCTTGAAAATACGAATTTAACTCGTGAAGAAACTTGAAACTGTAAAGAAAGCAATCCAAGTTTAAACAGCGAATTGAAGTCACGAAAATATTTAGAAACTTCAATGCTACCAACTGACACAGAGGGGCTCAATTCACACGCATGTGCATAACTCCAAGCGTTTCAGCTTTGTTTGACCTACATAAACAGCTGGTGCTAGTTTGTGAAGATCGCCACGCCAAATGCTCTACAATAATTCTCTTTTAAAATTAAATAACTTTTGATCAAATTTTAGTTATTTATTATAGCTGGGGGGGTAAAATATTACTATGGTATAACGCATAGCTAGAATTATTATATATTATATTCTGATCAATGATTAAAACATGCTGGCCATTCTGTCAAGTGTTAGATAATCATCAGTGGTCCGTAAACCACAGATTACAATTTTTTTAGTAGTATTTAATAAAATATTACTTTGACATGAGTATTCAAATTTTAAAAAAAGCCTATAGGGTTAAACTCTCAATAAATAACACAAATAAAATTTGACATGCCCAAAAATGGAAGACAATAACATAATTGTTGGACTTTTAAGGATATGTATGAAAGGTGTGGTCGAAATGAATTTTTATATATTTATTAACTTCAAAAAAAATCTTGACAGTAATGCATTCAATTTGAATTGTTCTAATTGCAATTATATATCTTGTAAATATTATGTTTACTAACGCTCACTATTTGATACCCTCTAAATACTCACTTGCAAACTACTTTCAATATTTATAAACTCTAAACGTTGAATAACTAATAGATTCTACCAATATGCTTATCATTTTAAATAAAAAACAAAAATTAAAATGTTAACAAATTTATAAATGTATTTTCTATAGACTGTTTAAAACTAAGAAATTTTTTAAATTATAAGTATTGTAACTATGCGTAGCTTGGCACATTTTAAAATTACTACGTTCAACATGAAATATATTAGTTACTTTATTATCATAATGATGATAAGGGAAACTTATAGGAAATGTACTAGCATTAGCTTGTAAAAAATAATGGAAAACCACAAATAAAAATATTAAGTAGAAAACAATGCTCCTTGCACCCGTCAAAGATTTAACCACCACCAACATTGATTTTAAATATTTTATCAAATTTAATTTAATAATTAAAATTTTATCATAAGCTTCCAATAATACTTACTAGTGGATTACTGTATTGTTTATCTTTAAATTATTAATAAAGTTTACTAATAATATAAATAAAATTGTAATAATTTTATTTACGTTATTTTGACAACATGAGCTTTCTTACAGTTTAAAAATAACGGACCTCCTATGAAAATCAAACTGTACAGTTAAAGTGTAACGCCTTAGAACGTTAGGATAACACAACGCATCCTTACATAAATATAAATATATTAGTGAAATTTAGAATCTACACATGCCTAGAGCCCCTTTATATTGAATTTATAAAACAATCAAATAAGACAATAAAACTAACATCACGTGGAAAATACTAAAAATAATATATTAATCTAGAAATAATGGCTACTATGAGGAAAATACATAGGGTTGTTACTCTATAAATATATTTGTTAAGACAGACTCACAAAGAAAGTCTCAATTAGTAATCATTACCGAATGGTTCATTCTTGTTTCATTGTATATTTTTCTTTTCTATGCTGTCAGTCCTGACCCGCAGCTATTTCCACGAACCTAATAGAATTTCCACGCGAGTGCTCGAACTGAAAAGGGTTGTTAGATGAAAATAAATGAGGTACCTTTGTTTCCATTTTATCGTTCGTAGTTCATAGTTTATCATTTTCACAGCTTTTGGACTCTAACAAAAGTGAGTGTTAAAATATTTTTATCCACTTTATACAACGGGATTTTACGGTAGAACTTTATTTTTTTGGAAGTAGAGAGGAGGGAGATAAAAAAAAAGGATGCAGTTTTCTATGCATTTATCCAACAAAAACATCTGTGTTGATGAGATATTTGTGTCCCGTAGGGATTAGACCCCTTCTGCTCTACCAGATTTTCCGCTCGGCCATAATGAGATATTGAATTTTTTTTTAAATAAAAGACTATCATCAGTCACTAATCACTTTTCCTTCAAATGTATTTTTATACATTAAAATAGCTCAAAAATAATAACGATATTACACTTGCTAAAATTATGGTGAGCTTTGTTATAGTATCTAAAGTACGCCTTTAATTTACTGATTGACAAATATAAGAATAATAATGAATACCATAATTTGATATGTAATTATTATATACCAGCAGTTTGACCAGTTCGTCGCACGGTTAAACAGCGTAAAAACTATATAAGGTTAGAACGTTCAACATCCGACTGCCCACGTTTTGGTAATTCATCGTTGTATAATTCTACTAACCAATCAGAGTAAATAATAAATTTAATAAATAAACAAATTTAGACAAAATACAACCTTGTCTACAAAATGAATCCATAAAAATAATAATCCATTAACAGCGCAATCTTTACCTATGCATGTTCATAAAATAAGATAAACGAACTAATAGACATAGTTAAAGAAATATGTTCGAATAAAGAGAATCACAGTTCACTAAAGTACATATATAGATTATATATGATTTACTCTGTTACATATACTTATTGAATAATAAACATGATGTTTTATAGAAAGGGCATAAGGTTCACCGAGCTATTTAAGAAAAATTTGTTTATTTTAATGGTCAGGTCGCTGCTAGATAGGCATTAATAATTTATCCTTCGATTTTTAGATTTGTTATTGAAACGCTAATGGTAACCCTTTAAAAAAATCTATAGTTTTTATATTTGTTTTTTTCATATTTTATTCTTATGCCGATATAAAATTCAAACTCGCTATCATATTGTGAAGTTTTTTTTACTGGTATCAATTTTCAACCCTCTATTTTTATATTCCAAACGTTCCAGCTATTATGGTTTATTTGGACACTCAAATTAAAATTTTCTTCCATGCAAAAAGGAATATTTTATAATAATTTTTGAAAAAGTTTTAGGCTACCATCCACCTCTCTTCCACATCTTTTTTTAATTCCCACATTCCCATTTTTGAATTTTGTATTTATTTGACCATCTACATAGACTTTAACTTACGTGCTTGACATATCTCAATTTTAAACCACACCAAAAAGTAATGGTATATATCAGTTGTATCAATTTTAAGGTCTTCAATTTCTTACATTTCCCTTTTGAGATTTTATAAGTTCAGACGTAAGTATACTCTCCAGGAGGGTCTATTGACATACATGCCAAACTTCCATTTTATATCACACCAAAAAGTGTTGTTATTTATTAGTTTTATAAATCTTCCCCAATTACTGCTTATTCATTTTGAAATTTAAGGATCAAACCTTAATGGTTGTTTGGGATTGGTCTTGTGCCCGCCTGACAAATTTAAATCATCTACCACACTGGAAAATAATTTATTATTTTAATTTTGAGAATTTTGAAATGTTACACTTCACCAGCCCATTTTCTAAATGGTAAATATTTAGTACTATTTGGTTATTGTCCCTTTACATGCCTGGCAAATTTCAATTTTCTGCCACAACCAAAATTTTTTTTTACTTAATCCAACCCCCTTACCCCGCCTTACTTTCTCCATTTAAAATCTTCAGTTTTTCATAGTTATTTTGAGTAATAGTCATACATTATTGCTGAAATTCATTTTTATAAAAAAAACATAGAAGTAGTTGTTTCTAATAGCTTTGTTAATTGTAGCCAACCTTCCCCATTAAAATAGTTTATACTTGGAAATTTTGAGTTTTAAGATTAATATGGTTATCTGGAGTTGTCCTACCTGCCTGCCAAGTTTAAATTGTATACCATACATAAAAGTGTGTTTATTTGATCTCTATATCCCCCGTTCCCCCTTTCTTTTCCCAAAGTCCCAACTAGAGATTTAAACTTTTCAGCCCTTAGTATCCATTTGGAGTGGTATATTTATTTGCCTGCAGAATTTAAGTTTTCTATCTACCTGGTATCTTGTTAAGCAGTAATTTTTGAAGTTTGAAATTGAAATTGTCTTATGATCTCTTAGAAATTTCAAACTTTAAGAATTATTTGTTTATCTGGAGTTGTCTCTTTACCTGTCTGGCAAACTTGGATTTTCTACCTTATTTAATTTGTCAATTGAATTATAATTCCCCCATTTCCTGGATCCCTATTTTGAAATTCCCTAATTTTATAATATTTCTGTTACATGGGGCAGTTCCACTAACTTCCTACTAAGAAAAATTTCAAATTTTCAGGCCCAAAGTCTGGGTAAAGATGGTGATTTATTAGTCAATAAGTTTCACAATCTTCTTGCCATCTTCACTCCAACCTCTCAGAGAATGAAATTTGTAAAATTCTCAAAAGCATCTCACCCAATTATAGAAATGAACCTTCTTTTAAAATTTCAAGACCCAATGTCCACTGGTTAAAAGATACATAAGTTAATTTAGAAAACTTCAACTATAATAGTGAGTGGTTATTTCCTTTCATATATATATATATATATAATGAATATAAACTACGTGAAATATTAATATTAATAAATTGCCACTTCTTTTTTCTCTTCTCAAATAAATGAGCTAATTCAGAACATAATTGATCTAAACTAATTTGGACTGAAGCTTGTTCGGTTTATCGAAAATTTTGACCAAGCGGGGGGAAAATACGGATGGGTCTACGGAGACAATATTTTCACAAATTGTAAATGGTATTTTAATAAGTTTTTATAAAATCTACAATAATTTATCTGATGTAGAATACGCATTATATACTGCCGCTTTGCACTTACAGTTTATATTTTTAGTTCAATAAAAATACATTATGTTGACTACAGCATGTAAATATTAAGCATTTTTTATCACTATTTCTGTATTTTATCTTTCAGTTTCCTAAACAATATAATATATTGTATTTTACTTAATTTTTTTTATCCCCGTTTTACTGAAAATTTTCTTCAGATTATCCAGAATTTCGAACTACCAGTGTTCGGGCGATTTTGGTTTTACTGTATTTTCAAGCTTTGATTATGTTCAAGATAGTTTAAAACATTGATCTTAAGAAGATGACTAACTAAATCTTCCAGATAGGGTGAAATTTATTTTTCATGTAGCCTAGAATTGGAAGGAATAAGTTTAATATATAGTTCGCAATAGATCCTCTCATAAACGATAATAGTAACAAATTGTTGCCAACCTGATAATGTAACGGTACTGTCAACAAGATGAGATACACTTAGATATCCAGATGGTTAAATACTATACTCCTATGTTAGACTAGACTGCCAAAGAATGTGAGATTGGGGTTCAATCCCAGTCGGGTGCATTGAGTGTGGTTTTCTGTATATTGTTTTTCATCATCCCTTCACGCAAATGTGTACTCCCGCTAAATTAAAACCTTCCTAATCTCTAACACATTCGTGTAATTAGAACGTAGGCCTATAACACGAATGGGTAGTAAGACGCTGTGCAAAATATATATATATATAAATTGTCTGTTTATGGGGTTACATAACAATGCCCACATTCTTGAAAACTCCCTCTGTTAACTAATGACACATGCACACATAAATCTCTCACTATAACGGCCATGCATTTGGTGAATTACTCTAAATGTATTAACTAAAAACTCTACATACTTCCCTCTTCTTAATATTCATACACACAATGAAATCGTTTTTATCGCTCAATTTTCTCCGAAACTTTATTATATGAACATTTTAAAATATACATTTCTAATTTCTTATTTCAAATAAACAAATACTATCAAACTTTTTTAATATATACAATTCCATTAATACTTCTATAATATATTATTCGTGTGAATATCTAATATAGTCTCAAGTTATTTCTTTAAATAAAACACATAAACTACTTTAAAATGGATAAAAAACCAAGCTACTTCGGAAACGTTTCTCCACAATAATGAATCTATTATATTTTGTTTATCTTGTTCTTGTTTTTTTGCCTCTCAAGGCCTTACAAAGCAGCATCTTTCTATAAAATGTTGAATGGTTAGAGTGAGGGCCTACTAGAGACTTTACAACATCGAGGACTTAGAGTTGGACTTTCTTCGGACGAGATTGAATGACCAGCAGCCAGGTTTAACTGGTGGTTTCTCTTTTTCTTTCAATATCTCCGCCCCATACTGCTGTCCTGGGGGATGAGGGTAGAATGATATTGCTTCTCTCTTGAGGGTTTATAAGTACGTACAAAATTGGAGCTTGTCTGGTCGTCTCTAGTGGTTTGGCATTCCAGAAATTGGATTGTGGTGTAATATGGTTTTGTAATAGGTATTTTAAAGGGAATATTTTATTTTCAATTTCTATAAGTGCGGGATAAGGATGCGAGCGCTCTTCCCGAGTCAGAGGTGGGGGGGGGGGGATTTAATGTTAGTTCATATTATTTATAGGTTCCCGAGTTCTAATCCCGAGGGTAGACATNGGGGGGATTTAATGTTAGTTCATATTATTTATAGGTTCCCGAGTTCTAATCCCGAGGGTAGACATTATTGGTATATAGTATATTATTGTACCGTTTGTTTGCAGTATTGAATTACTTTTTATTCAGGTTTTAGTGACGTAACTTTAAGGCCACGCTAGTGTAGAGTGGCGTGGCGCAGCTTGGAGGGTCAGCGGTTCGCGCCCAGTCACTTTACTTAAGAAAGCTGTGCTGACTAAAAGTACTGGCAAAGCGCCTGCCTCTGACCAAAAGTTTAAAGAGATGGATGACCTGTGGGTGGCCGTGCGAGACGGAAGGCAATTTGGTGTTTGTAAACGCGGAATTTATAAACAATCCTGAAAGCACTAAAGAATCATTTGTGACCTTCCTTAATAAACCCTACACCTGGTCAGCGTGGAAGCACATTATCAGGCTGAGGCGGTTTGTCAGGCCAGGTATTGTACTTGGGACCAAAGGTTGGGCAAGTCGATTGAGTCGGGATTGGTGATTGTCAGACAAATCAATTTGTTTGGTCAGTTCTAAATATTAAATCTCAACTATAATATAAACATAGAATTTTCGTGAATTGTACAATTATTCAAGACAGGAAAAATGGTATGTTTAAATAAATAAGTTTGTATAAAAAGTGTATTTTATGAATATAACTAAATTTCCTTTTTTATCAAAGAAATAGCCTGGCTAAATTATTTAACGTCCAGAACATAATAATAAGGAATTATATAATTGATTTCAAAAGTACAATCAATTTTAATATTAAGGAATGTGTAATATATATATATATAGTTTATTTAAAATATCAAGATATATTTGCAAGCACTTACTTAACTAAGAAGTAGAGCCTCACACCTCAAAAAATAGTATAGTAAAATACGAGTCTATACATCTTAGCTAACTTGGCCTAAAATTAAAAATACGTTTCTGTACATCCAACCTTATCCTATAGCAGAAGATAATTAGTAAGGTTAGGTGTGGTTTGCGCTATTAAATAACCATACTTTATTATATCAGAACTATAAAAGACGTTATTGCTTCACTAGAAGTGTAAAAGTGATTAAATTATTTTAAAATACATGAAAGAGATATTCAAAATTACTTATAGAAATTGAAATTCAATTTAATAGCTCTTACATTGATTAAATTTAGAAAATACCAGGTCATCATTAGTAGAATGAATAATATGTTTCTTTGAACAATATTTACTGGACTAATGTCAATTATTTTGAAATCTATATATAGTTTCATTAGGTATGGTTAATAAATTTGAATTCTATCCCTTTGAGACAAATTAATCATTTAAATTTAGCTTGGATATTAAGGCAAAATGGTCAAAAAGTAGCACGAATAGTAATTACTAAAATAATAAATGTGTCAATCATCGAATAGGCACGAAAACATGACTATAAAATCTAGTTTTAGAACCTAACTTTAAAAGATTAGGCCCTAGTAAGCCTCAATTTTAAAAGTTTATTATTTTAGCAACTGTGTACAACATTCAATAAAAAGCTAGCAGGCCTATTCCTTACGAGATAATTAATATATGGCTTATCCTGTTAGAAATGATGACACTCTCCTTAAATGGATTTTAGTAATGGCTATCAAACTATAGAATATGTAAGAAATATTTTATTTATATATCATATTTATCCCATTATATTACATTTAGAAGGTTAAAACTCTGATGAATCTAATATGCGTGAATACAATTATATTGATCAATTATTAGTTTTCAAAGAAAGGGCTCACAATAAAATAGTAATATAGGCCTACATTAGTACCTATATAGGCCTATATTTCCTTATAATGAAGTATTTCTTATAAAAATATCAGCTCTAAAACCTATCAAACTATATCTAATTATCTTTGAGTGTTCCATGGTGATCCTATTAAAATCGATACTTGTTTGCTTTAAGCCATTTATTTCAATCTCAGAACAGCAAAATTCCATATGAAACGTAATTGAAAATGTGAATATAATTTCACTTTCCCATGATTTTTATGATCTTATGAATCTTTAAATTTAAGTTTAAAAAACTTTTATCTTATATTACATGTTAATACCTTTCAATTTTATTTTGGTGTGAACAATATTTTAAAATAGTGAACTAATTCTTAAATAATGCGGTATTTCTAGACGCCTGAAACGCGTTCTAATGCTCTGTTAGACGGCATCCTTTTGGTTGAAGAGGATGGCTGTATTTTCAATAAAAAAAACCAGTATCTCATGAAAGATAATTATCTTCTTTTCTATTTCTCAATGAATTTAGAGCGTACAATTTCAAGGAAGCTCATACAAATTAGTTGAACATTTATAATGTCAAACAGTTGGAGCACTTAGCTAAGTAACTTTATTTAATGCCCAATCAAACATAGTTTAATTCCAGAATATGTAGCATAGAATAAAAGCGGTTTGGGCGGCAATTCAATGAAATATGACAATAGTTTAATAATGTATAGTAGAAGATGTAACTTATATTAAAGTATTTGATGAGAGCTCCCATATTTGTCTCATCTTATTTTTTATGAAGGTATTGAGTCGTATTTAAATGTGTATATATATTGTGTTTGTGTTAAGGATTTTATACCATTATGGATTGATTCTTTGACAATATATTTTTATCGAACTTTATGATATTCAACGGCATTGAACTGATGTAGTTTTTGGCAAGCTCACTATAATATTTTTATTTTTTATAAATAATCTTTAACACCAAGGTTATCAATGGTTTAAAGGGTATGGTTGTGTAAGAAACTTTTGATAAAGTGTACCTACATTAGCACGTAGGGAAGATTGGAAATATACAAAGATAAATTACATTTGAAAAAAATCTTGGTTTTACCGACTAGAATTAGAACTCTGACCTACACCAGCATCCAATGTTCGTCCATAGTGACCTAATTCAATGCCAATAAGATCATTATTTGTGTTGAGTTGGTCTAAAAAGTGTTGTGGATTGTTCGGATTTCTACTTGATTAATATTAATCAACATTCGAGATGTATTCGTTTCCATAGTAGCTCGCTGATTGTTGATATTGTTCCACAAGTAGACATGTCAGGTGTTATCCAATGTTGAGAGCCAAATATTTGAATGTTAAAGGGCTCGTTGGCTTGTATTATAAAATATTCAGAAAAGAAGTAATACTGCAGCTTAGACATGCGGGACACCAGAAAGTGGGTGAAATATTTGGGAAAGAGAATTATTTATGACTATAATAGCAGCGCACGTGTATAACAAGGACTATATACTTATTCATATTCATAATTTAGTGATAAATCCTAAAATGTTAAGATTTAAGCGTGTCAATTAAATACAGAGTCCAATATTAACTATTTTCAAAAGTACAATAAGCGTCACTAAATTTGAGTTTCAAAATAATTGTTAAATGGTATAATTATAAATATACTTTTGGTAAATTATTTATTACGTCATATCTATTATGAATCTTATTTCAAATACATAATTTAACCAAAACTACCTACGCCCTCAACCACATGACCACTGATACGGACTGCAAAGTTTAAAAATCAATTTCGGGCATGAGGGTGTTAGAAAAGTACCATAAAACATTTATTTAGACTATTTAGTTCTTATTCGTAGTATCAAGCTATAAAATCGGTGCAGTGAAATAGGACGGTATTTAACGTTGCGGTCTATATCAACATCAATAAGACTGCTCACAATTATGCAAAGGTTTGATTAACTATGGTTGATGTTGATAAGCTAAAATAAATCATAAAAACACATTGTTAAATATTTTTGGACTCCAAAAGAGACGCCGGAACTATAAAACAAAGACATTTATGTTTAAATATATACTTTGCACGTCTTGTCTACATCATTCGTAGCCCAGTAGTGGAAAGATTAGCCAGTAATAATGTGCCGTTGCTCAGGGAACATCCGAATGTACAGATCGTACATCCTTTCCGTGGAGGCTCTCCTCATTTCCCGATGAGTAAGAGGGTGTGGAACTAGTGGAAACACTTAAACCTAACCTAAGCCTATAATTAACCAAACCCTAGTGAACGTTGGGGTGATTCCCCTTTCAGGAAAAATACCCAATGTACCAGCCGGGAATCGAACCCGTTTGGCTCATAGCCAGGCGCACTGACCACTACACCACGAGGCCATTTAGATATTTAAGTGTAAAAAGTACTTTATTAAAAGTGGTCTGACGCAAGTGAACGTTTTGAAAAATAATATGATAGGAACAAATTTTAATCTCGATTTTATAGAAACAGGATACTTTTTCTAGGATATAATTTCTGCTTACTTATCTTCTTTTTCTAGATAATTTTTCGAAAGTAGGCCCAAATGGTTCAAAGAAATTGAGTAGTATAGATATACTATCATGTTTGACTCTTAAAAGTTTTACACAACACATTGAACCAGATTTATCAAAATGTTTGTGTTCCTACTAGAAGTCTCACTAAAAAAAAAATATTGACACAGGGATATCATTTTTCAAAAAATTTGTACACTTTAGCTTGCTTGAAGGGTTGCAAGCTTACCTTGACGGACTATACCATGGCCCTATCTTATAATCTACATCATAGTGTAACAATGTAAGGTAAGCCTGGTACTTATTGGAGTTAGCGATGGATACAAAGAAGGGAAAAATATTTAAAACAGAATGTATTTCAAAAGAATTTGATACAATTATTTTGACACAGACATGGACATAGCTTTCTTTCGTGTCATAGTTGCAATATATATATATATATATATATATATACTGCAACTATATATACATGTTATGTGGTCTAAATACTCCGGATATTATATAAATTTATGACAGTCCAGTTTAAATATTTAATCATATTCTAATGCTCAGATTTATGAGAATTATAAAATGTTTGAATTTGATCTTGGAGGGTAGGTTTCATTTCTCGGTTGGTTTCATTGAGATAGCTCATATGTTTTACTCTGTGATTCTACAACCCTTTTACATGATCAACCAATGTATTAACGACTCAACAAAAATATTGACAAAAAAATAGTATAGGCTCCTTAAACTGAGATATTTATTAAGAGTGTAAGAAACTCTGATTTAAAAAAATAATCTTATTCATGTCGTAATTTGAAAGTTTGAACATATAAGCATGACAAATATTAATTCCGCTGATATGCCTGGTTTTCATTTAAACAATCATGACCAAACTTAATTAATTATTTGTATGAAAAAATGATATATCATTATTTTCATGAACTGAAGACATTTTGTATACCTTTAATTCAAATAGTCCCTGATAGACATATGAAAGCAGAGTGTAATAATAAAAATATAGTGAGACTACAAATATTAGACGTGTCATTATGTGTGTAGGGTCCAAATTAATCTTATTAACCATTTGGTCTATCCGTAAATATGTATATGGTTGGAACAAAACGGAAATAAGATTAATTAATTAATATATATCCTGGTCAGGTGTATTGAAATGACTTTTCCCTTTCTCTGTCCACGCAAATGTTAGTGCATTTTCTCTACAATTATCTCTTACAAATTCTTACCCCATTATCTATTATCCTACTCCATTAGTGTATATATATATATATATACACTAATGGAGTAGGAATTAGTAGGATAATAGATAATATATACATATATATTGCTATATATATATATATATATAGCAATATATATGTATATATTAT
>CABFWO010002965.1:20966-53604 GCA_902155825.1 Timema genevievae | reverse complement strand
ATATATAGCAAGATACAATTGTAGAGGAAATGCACTCTAATCTGCGTGGAGAAAGAGGGAAATGTCATTCCAATACATCCGACCAGGATTTGAACACCAATATACCACATTGGTAAACCATACCATTCTAGTTCAATGCCTTAGCCCTTGTTCCCACTAATGTGGGTCTGCGCTTTTGTTAATGAAATGGGTATATTTACATTTTGATGAACGAACTTTTTTTTTCTAAGAGAGAGAGCTGATTCCAATGTTTAGGTTTCCGGGACAATTGGCTTTGCCTATAATCAGGAAATCGATACCACAGATAAGAGAAAGTGTAGGGTAACTAAACTAAGTCTGGATGAGACATGCTTTTATTGGAGATGGTAATTTCAAACCAGAAGAGAAATAGGGTATACTGGGGTGGATCAAGAGGGGTGGGTGGAAGGATTGGGTTCACTCTATCACTAATTCCTACAAATCCAAACTTGCACAAACTTTGTTCTCTGATTGGAAACAAACAAGGCTCCAAACCGAACATTAATCAAGACCTTTAATGAGGATATTGGGTCAAAATTGAATGGACGTCTTTGGTTGGCTAGGATTTTTGTTGTGGACTATATCACACGTCTCGTATTGCTTGGATTGTTATTAACGTTGATTCATTTTGCGGTCGATATTCGACTAAGTATCGACCTATGTTGCAAGAAATAATATTAGAACAATAATGGTGACGGCTGCATCTGAATAGCATCCCATATTAAAATTATAACACCAAATGCACCCCTCTTTAAAAAAACATTGCTACATGGGATTGCGTCACAGTTTGGAAAGGGTATAGCATTAATTGCTCCCTTGCTTAAAAAGGTTAACTCTAAGGTATAATTAAATAATCTAAATGCTTCCCTGTTCTTAAATCTTTTGTTTTATATAAGTAATATGACGAATAAAATTAAACAATGAGAATTTTTTTAAAAAGTTAAAGTTTATATAAATGAGTATATTATGTAATTTTCTTGGTAAAAATAATTTAAAATTGTATATTTACAATAGATTTGCATTTAACACTGATTGTCTAATTTTTGCTCACTGGTAAATATGTGTAGCATACACTTTTGATAAATGTAAATCGATATATTTCATTAGTTATATACTTCAAAATCCTCTCCCTCATGAAATCTTCTTTGTGTACCACTTCATGTCATTTATATCCTTTATTGAGCATTTTTACATAGGAATCTCACCATAAGTTTAACAACACTTCTATAAACTGTAAAATGTTTGTTTGCACTGATAATAGCATTCCTTTATTTGGAAATGAAAAGATTCCCAGCAATGTGTAGTGCGTGTTGCACCGAGAAATTTGTTTGCCTATACGTGGGGTGGAAATTTTACATTTTCTATTACGAACCTTTATAAAAATGTAATCAGTAAAACTTCTTACTCCGTCGTTATTGGGATGTATCACCATGAGGTCATCAGTAAAGCAGTCATCCACGTCACCAGGATTCAGGAATGATAATCCGAATATATATTTTAAAAATTGTCTAATTTCAGAATGTATAGACTTATATTCTAGAAAGGTTTAAATGTTGGATTTTCCTCTACCAATTTTGGCCTAGATGAAATCTACAACCCTTGATGATTTGTAAATGTAATGCACTTTCCTCAATTTTTTGAATAGCCTCTTCAAAGTCAATAAGTTCTGTAGATGATGGAGCAAAGTCCTAAACCAGGTTTACGAAGTTTTAAGATTAATTGTTGAATAGCTGCAGTGTTAGTGTTTGTGGTTTTGTTTGGAAGCAAAGAGAAGACCAACGGAGTGTAGACGTCATATTTACTACCTATAGTGGTGGATAATTGCAAAAACAGCTTTGGAGAAGGATGGAAAGTTCCGTCCATGTATATGACACCACAAAGCTGTGCCAAAAACTTCAAGTTTATTACTATATAAATAAAAAGCAAAAGAATAAATTGCTATCATTCATTAATAAAAAAGGTTCTTTGTTGATCGTCTTAATGTCCGATTTTTTTAAAGAAGAATGCAGTTCCTCCAGTGTTTTTGGTAGTGTGGATATAACCGAGGAGCGAGCATGGTGAATGTTATGAATCCAGCTTAAATCATAGGAAGCTAATTTTCTCGATAACCCTTACGTAATTTTTCATCATTCAGTTTCCTTGGTCTAACACACACATCTTCTCCTGCCTTTAGCTTCAAGCTATCACTAGCTTTCTGGCAGTTAACTACAGAATCAATATTCTTCTTATGGTTATGTTGTATTGAAATATTAACAATTTCACCACTAAGAAACATCTTGACGAAGGCCGAAAACTTCTTATTCGAGCAGGACCACCTTAGGGTGTTATTCGTCAACATTTTATGGAACCCGAACTTGTACTAATAAATACCCTACATTAATTGCTTTCCTCTTTCTCCAACCATTGAACCAGAGATTGTAACAATGTCCTCTATCGTTTCACCGCGCAAATATCTTGTACAAGATAAACTACGAAACTTAATGGAACAAGCCATAAACGTCTAATGGAACAAGCCATGAAGGTCTAATGCAACAAGCCATGAAGATATAATGGTACAAGCCATTAAGGTACCTGATATAATATGTTAGGACGCAGTTCATTTTTAACTAAAAATAAATGGTACGGAACTCAAAGCGGATTTTCTCGCTCTATTGTTAAAAAATTTAGATATTTACTCAAAACTCGTAATATAATATACACCAGTGAGCCCAAGAACGCGCTATACTTACGTAAAACATTTTTTGGCTCACGATTTTAAATTTTATAATTATATTTTTTTAAATTAACATTTTCATTTGTATATTTGGACCAATAAAATTATCAATATTGGGTTCCCAAGGGTCAACACTTAGTATTAAAATTTTGATTTCCGGTTAAAATTGTCATCATTTTAAGGGGATGCACATCTTGTGGTTATCGCATTGCCACTAAATTTATCTTTTATAAATTTTGACAAATAAAATAAGTAATTATTGACTATTAAGTCTAAAATTATAAATATAAATCATTGCTTTACCAGGGGTGGAATTAGGATGGGGCCATGGGGGTCGCGGTCCTTTCAGGAAATTAAACCAATTAAATCAATGTTAAGGTCACTACAAGTTTTAATGTCACGTAATACTATGTCACTAACCAGATTTCCTGTTTATAAATTGCTATTGTTAGTATTAAATTAAATGATCACTATACGGTAATTATTATAAATACTTAAGACAATTACATTAAGTATTAAAGTGGTGAAGGTGAAAATAGGCATAAATGAAATGACCCAAGTTTAAGTTGCGCGCCTCTCAACTTGTTGCACAAACCTTGTTTAGGTTTAAATTTATTTTATCATTTTTATTATTACTATTTTAATGATTAATAATAAATAAAGATCTTTAAAATATCTTATTTTTAAATAACAAGCTTTAAACAAAATCTTTGAATAATACCACACACATAACATGTCAGTATGGCTTAGTGGTAAAATTTCGATTTAGAAATAACTAGCTATACTATAGAGTGGAGTTAAAGTTCGATTGTTCGAAATCTGAATAATTCCATATATTTTGTCTAATTGATTGAATAGCTAAAAATAACTATTTATATTATAATACTGGTCAATAAAGTGAAACTTTTTTCTGTATCTGGTTTGTAAATGGGTGGATATAACTAATTCTCGGGTGCTAAATTCAGTGTAAAATCAGATTTTCTCTATTACGCCACATTTCCATGATACACAGCACTAATACAAAGAAAAAATACGACACTAGCAACTATTTACCATTTTAAATACAAACGAAACATATCCCTCAAAACTCAACTATGTTTTCTTGATAGCGTAATAAATTAATTTAAACCAACAAAAAGCGTTAAAATAATCCACATTAAGCCATGATAATAATATTTACAAAGTTTAATGTAATATTTCTTTGACAAAATTTGATGACGATGCTTTTCTTATGTAAGGTGCTTCATCAGTCTCCCTAAAAAAAAACCAACAGTAATCGCCCATCATCAAAGGGTTCCATTGTCCTCGGTAAAGGTGCTCCATGCTCAGAATATCTTGGTGAAAGCGTTCACTCTGTTCGTCACTAACAGCACAACAATTTTCTAGGAAAAAATCAAGATGCGATTGAAAAAAGTGAATTTTTAGAAACATTCTACACCCCATGTTCTTGTAGTTGTCCAATAGACCTTTCACTAAGGAAACATATTTGTCTTTTCTTCTGTTTCCAAAAAAAAGTCGTAAACAATGGCTTTGAAAGAAGACCAAGCAGCTAACTCAATATTTGTAAGCTTAGCATCAAAGGTTGGATTTTTCAACAATGCCCTAATTTGTGGCCCAATAAATATACCTTCGTTTAGCTTTGCTTCACTCAACTTGGAAAACATTTTTTTCAAATGATTAACGGCCTGGCCTTCTTTATGAAGAACTTTTACAAAGTTCTTCTTCAAGCCTAGCTTTATATGAAGCGGGAGGCAAAATGACTCTACTCAGCTCAACCAATGGAGTAAATTTCACATTTTCCTTTCCAGCAATGTATAATTTCGTCATAGGCCATTCCTTGAATTTGTAGTGATTCTTGGTGTCTCTGCTGTCCCACAAGCATGGAAAGCAACAGTATTTTGTGAATCCACTCAGTAAACTTGTAATTAGTGCGACAACTTTTATATCACAGCATATCTGCCACTCATAATTTTTATATTTGATTCCCTCCATCAGCAAAGCCATATTTTCATAAGTTTCCCTAATGTCCTCCACATGCACCAAAGGCACTGATGGAAGTTTGTTGCCATTATGCACTAGCAATGCTTTTAAGCTTACTTTATATCATTCAATAAATATTCTACACTCATGTGGATTATGTTGAACACCCAACTCCATCATTAAATCATTACGTCTGTGCACACACACATTGAGTTATTCATTTCAAAACATCCAGACAAACAGCTATTTCTTGCTCTAAAATTTGAAATCTTTGTACCGTGCTCTAGAAGGTTCCATTGTTGAAGTTTAGAACCCAACAGTTCAGTTTGCTGTTTAGAAAGTTTCAAATCACGGACCAAATCATTCAGTTCCTTCTGTTCTATGAGGTGAGGTGATATGTCATGATATTAAGAGATGTACTCTTCCAAAATGTGTCCATTTTCTGATTCACTTTCCTCTGATGGTTTTGATGCAGTGGTTTCCAAGTGACAAGCACGAACAAGTAAGCCTTTTCCATGAGGCACAGACATATGAACTGAAGAACCATTAGGAAATTTAATTGTATGTTTAGTTTTACTGGAATGTCCCGCAATATTTGTCAGGAAAAAATAACAGCCTATATGATATTTTGGCTTGCACTAAACCATTGGAACCGCAAACAGCATGGCTCGGCAGTTTCCTTTCATCCATTCTCTAAGGATAATTGTGCAGGCTATGCAAGCAATATGAGGTGCAAAGGGTTTATCCTGATCTCCAAGAGCACAATTAAAGTACAATTTATAAGCCCTCTTAACTAAGTCAGTGATTGGCTTTCTTTGGATTTTTGGAGTGAGTTTACCACATACATAGAAAAAGTTGTCGGGGTGGTTTACACAACCAAGAAGTTTAGCAGTTGCAATTACGTTAATATCATTGTACTAACTATAACCTAAAAGTATCAGAACGTCTCACTAATTTACACAGGAAAAGCAAAAACACACAAAAACACAAACTAAGGTATCAATAAAAAGAAAAATACAAAGTGACTAACACCATTCAAATTTCAACACGCATTAAATAGCAGGGCTAACGTGGCTAGCTGAGTCACCTCTAACGCCAATGGCAGTACCATTTCCCCTCAACTAAATTGCCCTGCCATCTAGTGAATATTTTTAGAACTTCTTCCATAGTATATCGCATCCAAATATAGAGTGTAACAAGCATAGTTAGTGATAATTCAAGAAAAAAAAGAGAACAAAGATAATACAAAAATCTAAAAATAATACAAAATTCGTACAAATCTCAAATATCTTAAAAACCTTACGTGACAGAGCATTTCTCAAGGCATATTCAGATTTTACAACCAAAAATACATATTAATTGATGTATCACACACCAGATGCAAAATGGCTACTAACCAGTGTAATTGTTATAATGTTTAAACTTATTTCCCTCTTAATAATTAATATTTGTTGAAAATTGAAAAATGACACCTGGAACGGTAATCGAATCCGGGACCTTTGGCTTAGTACGCCAATGCTCTAACCACTGAGCTATCCAGGAATCGTCCCGTGCCTTGAATATGAGTGAATAATGATCCTGAGCATGGGAAAATGAAAACAGCCATTTGGTTTTATAATCTTAATCAACGCCTAGATATGAACTTTAATCAAAATCATTATAGCCGATTTTGAGAAAATTTAATTTTTCTTTTTTCAGCCTTTAGTAAACTGCTCTTAATTTTAGGGTTAGACAGACACACAGACAGACGGCGCTGCAAAAACCACTTTTTAGGGTTCGGGAGGTCATGAAACGTCGACATCCATCAACATCTCGGGTCATATTTTTTTGATGGTCGTAATACTTAACCTTAAAGTGTTTGAAATTTTAAATATATACATATATATTTGCCTATAGCTTGAAAATTATTGGTTTAAAAAAATATATTTCAAGTAAAAGATGTTTATTTTAACTAGATCTACATGTATGCCATGATAAGTAATTTGATATCTCAAAGAATTACGCAGATAAAATTCAAAACTAGAATTTACGCATCAGGCCGGAGCCCTTAAAGTCATTTTCACGAAAAGTTGAGAGTAGCCATTTGGTTTGTAATATTGATCAAAGCTTATGAATGAAATTTAATGAAAATCATTAAAGTTCTTAAGGAAACTACCCTTGATTTTATGGTTGGATATCCGATTCCAAAAATTCCTAGGGATGAAAACCCTAGGTACCAAGTTTTAGCCCAATCGGTAAAATGGTTTAGGCTCTAGTCGGAGGTACAGACAGACAGACTTACAGACAAACGGAAAATCAAAAACTACTTTCTCGGATTCGGGGGGTTATGAAACGTCGAGACTCATCAAAATCTCGAGTTCAATTTTTTTGACGATCACAATACTTTTTCTACCTGTATGATAGCGAGAAAGTAAAAATTGGGACGCAGTTCATTGGTCTACTTGGAACTATTGAGTAGCAGTGCGTATGTTTCTTATCATATGATTCAAACTAGTGACGCAATTCCAATGCTGGGATAGCGACAGAGTTCTATTGCAAATTTTTTAGATTTGTATGATCTAGTCCCTACAATAGATATAAATTTTTTCCAGCCACGTCTTAGTAACTATTCGGGTCAAACGCATACATTATTTACGCTAGTGAAATAGGAATGAGGAACGGCAAAAATCTATAGAAATTATACCTTTATTTCCGTGGCTGGAGTGTGGAAAATCACCCTAATACACCCTTCCAGTGTTTGAACCCCAATTTACCCGTCATTAATAGTACAGTATAATACTAGAGGGACGCGTTAGAACATGCGATCACTAATATGTATTTAAAAAATCCTAAATTTAAAAACTTTAGTAGATTATTTAAATTTGTGATATTCTTTAAAAAATTACCTTTCCACTTGACACAAAATATGTTTTGGATGTAGAGAATAAACAATTAATCGCGTAACCCACACTGATGGGCACGCAAATTAAAGCTCATTTATTCTGGTTTACTAGTGATAGAGCAGTCGGGGTTTGAATCCAGCCAAATGTACTAAAGTGTTTTTACTAAATGTCTACCCATTCTTCTTCCAAACAAATGCAGGTAAATGTATCCTAAATTAGGCCCTACTTATCCCTAATTAATAATTATTATAGCCTGCTTTGGTGGCTACATGGCTTAGGGCGTCAACCTCGCAATTGACTGGACTGCCAACGACAGGAAGATCAAGGTTCAATCTCAGTTGAGTGTACTGAGGGTGGTATTTACTAAATGGTTTTAAATTCAACCTCACTCATCCCTAGCACAGTAATGTAATTAGTATATATGCGTAAAATCTGAATGGTTACTAAGAAGTGGTGCTAAAAAGAAACTATAATTATTAAAAAAGTTTGCCCAGGACTGGTATTGAGACATGGATAGGAAATAAATATATATATATTGTTGGACGTGTGTATTGAACGTCCAGCATAAGTCTTGTGTGTCGGTGACGGGCTTGAATTCCTGCCTGGTTTACGGATGACGTTTCTTATCTATTGTTTACAAATATGTTCCATGTAAATAAGGAAACATTTCCTCTTCCTTCTATTGTCATCATCCCTACCCCATTAGAGTATCTATACGGATAGCCCAGACGAGTGGTAAGAAGCAGTGAAAAAAACAAATCGTCAGACAAAATTGAAATGCCCCTCTCCCCATCTTTATCTCCTTACCCCTTAAAACATTTTTCATTAAAAAGAAAAGTTCGCTGTTGGTCACGAATATCATTGGATGGGTTTATTGCTGGGCAGATATAGGGTAAAAATAAACATTTAAAAAAAACACTTGTTTGGCAGGTTTTATATCCGGCCCGATGTGATGAAAAGGACCAAAGGCAGATAATACATGGCTCTCGCACAAAACAGAGGATTGCCAAGCAGAAAGAGTTTGAGTGTGAAATCTCTATATTTAGTCTAGTGATTGATGATCTTTATCTCTCGGTGAAATTGCTATTCCTGTCGACGAATGAAAAAAATCTTTTTAAAAAAAAGCTATATCGGTGACATAGCTAGGTAATATTTCAGTAACAAAAATATATAATGCTTCAAGAAATGTTCTTTTTTCATCTATTTTTATGCACTGAAACGAATGACGTATAGACTGGCTAAATGTTGGCATTACATTTCCCAAATACACAAGTCAGCTGATATATGAGCTTGAAAGAACATCCGTATCTTCATACAAAAAAAAATGATGAAGAGTGGTCATTTCCTAGTAAAAAAAAACGCCATAGCGTGTTGATTACATAATATAAGTGGTGGTATATATATATATATATATATATATGTCTCATGAATATTATTCGCTTTATATAAAATATTGAATTAGTCAAATATTTGATAAAATACGTTAGTAGATAAATAGTTCTCAGATCTTATTTTTTTATGGTTCTGTATATATTTATCAGGATGTATGTTAATAAATATAATTTGTTTTAGTGATACGAAAATGTGAAACAAAATTAAATCCCCAACATTCTCTCGGGTGATTTCACTCCACGGGTATGTAAATTATTAAATGTCATTTGATTTTGACATTTAAAAAACATGGAATTTTTTTTTAACCACGTCCTGCTATCCTTTTGGTCAATCCGTATATTTGTACTGATGGGTTAGAAATGGGGAAGAGAGAATATAGAGGAAATTTGCATTCTTCTGCATGGAGGGACGGACAGTGGTAGTCGATATAAGTAAGAACACCCTCAGGATACTGTGCAGGGATTCGAAACCCGACCTCCACTTCACCGGCAAGCCAGACTATATGATCTTGACGTTCAGTTTGAGTGCCTGCCAAAGCGGATTGAGAGAGATACATTTAAACCATACTTAAGTCAAATAATATTCACATATTTATGTTGTCATTTTTAAGAACCCATACTTGTCAAATAATATTCATATATTTATGTTGTCATTTTTAAGAACTTTAGGAAATTTATTATCACTTAAATATAAATTATACATTTAGTTTTATCTTTCATAAGTGACCAAGTAGGCCTACATCGCGTTTTTACTGTTTTGGATAAATTCTTGTTGAAATTATTCAGCTTTGAATTGACAATTATTTTTATATTTCTGGGGGAAAAAAATGCTAATACTTTCAAACGACTGTTCGTTTGGCACTTCTGTAAAATGTAATAATAATAATAATAGTAATAATACATCCAGTTTTCCTTGATTAAAGGGCTAACCATCAGACAGCAAGGGTCTGTCATCTTAACTTTTAAAAAGTTACAAGATTTACGTATTTAAAGTAAAAATCATTTACATTTTAATGAAAACATTGCATATTGTGTTATTATCGGGGCTGACAAGCCAGCAAATATTAAACGTTTATCGCTGGATCTACTTTCAGGTCACCTGGATGCTATTTTGGCTTTGGTCATTGAACCCGTAAGTAAAGATATATTATTCTAAAAATATATGTTTACCTACTTTTAGGTCATTGAGACCGGATGCAAAAAGAGGTATTTTTAGAAATAGGTATTGACCTATTTTCATGTCATTGAACAAAGATGTAAGAGTGAGTCATTAAAAAAAATCCCAAAAGTGTTGACCCACTTTTAGGTAATTAAACCCGGATATAAAATTAGGTCACTCCAAAGTGGCTTGTGGTGCTAATTTGACGAGCATTATTCATACCATGTCGTAACAGGATGAAAGTGGGTCATGGGTGACATCACCAGAATGTAGCAACCCTTTCGGTAATTGCTAAGCACTTATGTGACGTTTGGCGCCAGTTTGGGGAGGGCTATTCTAGAAATCTTGAGACAGAAAAAATAGATGTTGCTGAGGACATTGGGAAAACATGTTTAGCTTGAATAATATACAATATCATAAACATATATTTATTTAAAACTAGCACTATACGTTTATACATGAATGTCACATATAATCGTTTACACCCTTTTATATAACGTCCCTTAGATGCGTTTTTTAAATTGTTTTGATTTATCAACCAAGCATTTAATAGTCCTAACCGATTACTTAACCTATTTATTAGGTATCACTGATGATATCTAAGTTAATGATGTGTGGTTCCACCATAGGCTGCTCGAAACCAATAAATTACATCCATAGTCTTTGTTATCGTGTTGCATACATCCATGACGAGTGTGTTGATCAAATCGTTGCAATATCTGGTGATAGGTGTTGACCATATATCCCTCTGGTTGACATAGACTTCAATGAGATCCCACACATAGCAGAAACGCGGCCAGCTCGATGCAAGATAGGCGAGACATTAATCTGAAACGTGGCCGGCGTCGTATTACTCCCAGATGACGACCAGTCACCGCACACGCATCTCAGAGATATTTCATGATTAGTCAATCCTTTCTTTTGAGGAATCTATAAGTTATTGAAAAACCTCAATATGACCGACCATCTTATGTTTGCTCAGCTCTGTGCAGATATTTTAGCACCACGCCTTAATACTCCATTTGAGCTATACGCTTAACTTTGTGCTGATAGACACCAAACACTATCATAAGAATTTTTCCATCTAGACAAAGGGCGTTAAGTTATTCTGGACACTCATGCCAACTACGACGACTAGCTAGGCTTATAATATATTCATTAAAAATAAAGTGTTGATAATACTGTTTAGGTGAGTGATTTCACCAGCTTTACTTTTCACGTGCGAATATTTTCGGGTACTGGTGGCTTTCCATGATATGTGAACACTTCACCGGCTGCGTACAGAATAAAATTATGGGTGGCATGCTCTTGGGACGATCTTTTATAGCAATGGCGTATGCAGGACGTACCATTATTGGACGCAGCCTATCGAGAGGTGGCAGAACACCAACGTCTTTAACATGACTTGTAATATCTAAATAGATTGGCGTCATTGTTTGTTGGATATGTGGGTGAGAATAGGGAAAGGCAAATCTTAATTGGAATGTTCTGGGCATGATAAAAAATATAATGTACATGAGGCAGTAATGGACTCAAACGTCTAAGTCTATTCCATAAAGCTGTACCATGATATGAGATCATCGGTAAATACTTTTGCAAATAAAATATGTCAAATTCAACTGTACACTTGGAAAACCCCTAAAACCCTCAACGTTCTCTCTCACATAGTTCTTGTCGATGAAGATGGCGACCCAATACGCCCCTTGCTTGGTGTTTGGATCCGTGTTGATGATTAGGCATTTGAGTGCGCTATTCTTGTTGGCAACTGATCAGCAGGGAAAACACTCTGACGCACAGAGCGAAAACATGGGCTGGTTATCAGCGCATCTCATAGTGTGCGTGTCCATCTTCAATCACCCATTAATAAAGTTCCCAGATTTTATCGGTGGAACATACATTTCATTCATAACTATTAATTAAGGTGTTGCCACCTCCTTAATTTACCCAAGAAATTAAGGTCGGTGTAAAACAAAGTAATCACAGAATCAACAAAAATAAAAAAAAGACAAAATTTGCAGAGGAGCCGATAGGACTATAACAAAACAAATGGGCCGTTTGTGGGTCCAATTGTGTTCTGTTTCCCCGAAGCCGCTCAACAAAATTCTCATATATTAAAAAGGGTTAGAAGACTTCCCCAGCAAGGGAGATTTATGTAACAACATAAAGAAAGGCGTCAATATCTTTGGTTATTTTATTGATATATAATGATGGTATTAAAATATGGCCCCAAAGGGGAATATAAATATACATACATATTTTAGAATGAGTTAACAACAATTCAAATATTCGCTATCCATCTCAAAACATCGATTTCCCTAATCGTATAGCAACAAAGGTAAAGCATTAAAGTATTAATATCTGGTATTTAAATATGGCACCAAAAAGAGAGATAAATATATAAACATTTAACAATAATTTAAATATTTTATCCATCTCGAAACATCGATTTCTCTAATCGTATAACAGAAGTAATGCATTAAAGTATTAATGTCTGGTCTTTAAACATGGCACCAAAAAAGGGAGATAAATATATATAAACATTTTAGGAAAAGTTAACAATAATTTAAATATTCTCAAGTCAAACAGACTATAAATTTCGCCGTTAAAAAAAGGTTTTCATTTCATTGCTAAATATTACTGGACACGACCCAGAGGGGGCCTTCGCGTTTACCAAACAACAATAACAATTCTAAGTTCCATTTCATTGATTGTAAATTTAAAATAAAAGTTTAAGCCAAAATTGAATTTTGAAGTACATTTTCCAAAAGGGAATTTTTTACCTTTTTCTCATTCCGAACACCTATAAGTGTTCCTGGAGGAAGCTATATAAATATACATAAATATTTTAGAATGAGTTAACAACAATTCAAATATTCGCTATCCATCTCAAAACATCGATTTCTCTAATCGTATAGCAACAAAAGTAAAGCATTAAAGTATTAATATCTGGTATTTAAATATGGCACCAAAAAAGGAGATAAATATATATAAACATTTTAGAATAAGTTAACAATAATTTAAATATTCTATCCATCTCAAAACATTGATTTCTCTAATTGTATAACAACAAAGGTAAAGCAATAAAGTATTAATATCTAGTATTTAAATATGGCACCAAAAAAAGGGATAAATATATAAAAACATTTAACAATAATTTAAATATTTTATCCATCTCAAAACATCGATTTCTCTGATCGTATAACAACAAAGGTAAAGCATTAAAGTATTAATGTCTGGTATTTAAATATGTCACCCAAAAAAGAGGATAAATATATATAAACATTTTTGAATAAGTTAACCATAATTTAAATATTCTCAAGTCAATCAGACTATAAATTTTGCTGTTAAAAAAAAGTTTTCATTTCATTGCTAAATATTACTGGACACGACCCAGAGGGGGCCTTCGCGGCTACCAAACAACAATAACAATTCTAAGTTCCATTTCATTGATTGTAAATTTAAAATAAAAGTTTAAGCCGAAATTGAATTTTGAAGTACATTTTCCAAAAGGGAATTTTTTACCTTTTTCTCATTCCGAACACCTATAAGTGTTCCTTATAAACATTTTAGAATAAGTTAACAATAATTTAAATATTCTATCCATCTCAAAACATCGATTTCTCTAATCGTATAACAACAAAGGTAAGGCATTAGAGTATTAATATCTGGTAACAAATGTTCTCAAGTCAAACAGACTATAAATTTCGCCGTTAAAAAAAAGTTTTCGTTTCATTGCTAAATATTTACTGGACACGACCCAGAGGGGGTCTTCGCGTCTACCAAACAACAATAACAATTCTAAGTTCCATTTCAGTGATTGTAAATTTAAAATAAAAGTTTAAGCCGAAATTTAATTTTGAAGTACATTTTCCGAAAGGGCATTTTTTACCTTTTTATCATTCCAAACACCTATAAGTGTTCCTGGAGGAAGCCCAGACAAGAGTTGACGCTCTAAACATCCTAGGCCAATATATACGCTAGTATATTTGCTCAGAGAGGGGAAGAGGGGGAAGCCAAAACAAAGGAAAAACACATCACAAGACGGAGAGAGGAAGAACAACTAGAGGGTAGGGGAATAATGGAGAAGCATCCAGATCAAAAGTTTTCCACAGAACATTTGCGTCTTAGGCGCATACGTCACACGTTTTCCCATCATGCCCTGCGACGCCTTGCAGAACAAGCTTGACTCAGTCAGTCTAAGTACACAGTTTATTGTGCGCGGAGGTGCGGGAGGTCCGCTTGGAGACGCGATACCACAACACAATACAATTGGGAGACGGTGAGCCAACTCTTGATTTATATCGTTCTTGTTTAGTTGTGGACTTAGTTTCTTCTTGTAGTTTAATACCATTAAACGCTACAAATGAATGCAGAGAAATGTAGTCACTCGGCAATAGAGTCCAGCCGTTTTATACACAAAGTCACAATCACGTGTTCTCATTTCGCGGGAAGCATGGTCGGGAAGAGAGGCGAGGGGAGTGCACAGTTTCTAGACGAATCTCCGATGGTCGGGAAGTTATTCAAATTTCGCGCCGGCTAGTTGGCCGTTGATACTAGGATATTTTGCTGGCGCGCACGGACCTGCGCACGTAGACAGTCTCTTGTTTTCGGTGAGGCGCTTTTGCAGGCAGACGTCGAACCACGGTCAGTTAGTTTGATAGAAGTCAGGCTGCGAAGCGTATGTAGTGTTAGAGCCTTGTTGCAGACTAGCCAAATGGGGGCAGAACTGGTGAGCCAAAACAATCTTTTCTCTTTAATGTTTGTAACAACGTTACAAAATAAATCATGAAGAGCTGAAGAAGAAGATTACGTTTGGAGGATATTTCACCATCCCCCACAGTGATAAATTCTGGCGTGGAGTATCTCCAGATATGGCAAATGAGAAGGATCTTATGCACTCTATGAATACATCTGGTGGTCTAGCTTGAGGAGGATATATAACGTATAACACCCTTTCAAACTGGAGCTATGCTATTTCTCTGTATGTTGAGCTGTGTAAAATGTTAAAAATTTATATTGCGAACAAACATCGTCATCATCAAAGCAACAAGTAGTTATGTGAGTCAGTCACCAGATTCCAGCTAGTAAAGACTACAAAATGTTCTTAGACTGGCCTTAGAGCAACTATCCTTTTTGCCCTTGCACAGCAGATGAACTCATGCTTCTTCCGACAAGTTTTATGGCAAATGTCACTATTAATTGTGTAAGGGCAGAAAAACCGTGGAAGAAATATATTAGGGCAATGCCAGGGAAGAATGTTGTTAATATAAAACTGCATTGAAATGACAACATACACCCATTGTACTCTATGCATAAGACTATTACCATTATAAACGAAGTTGATGAAATTAACACCCATCAGCAATGCAGCAGGATTGTTCTTGAGAGGGTCAAAGAAAAGTTGGTTGTCCTACAATACAAACTCGCACCATGTCCTCTTCCACATTGTGACAACGTTCCTATGAAAAAGACTAAAAATTCCATCTTAAGAACTATATTAGAATATAAAGTGCCTTGTGTAAACAGTGACCAGACAGACACAAGCTACATCAATGATGGTGGGTTCTTGCTTCATAATTGTGTGTGTCCTGAAAGGGGAATCAACTATGATGAGATATGTAATGAAGATGTTAAACATGTCACCTAACGTTATAGGAGAAAGTGATTGACATTCATGACGGGTACGACTGCATATTGATTACAAATTCTGAAGATAAAAGAAAATATCTATTGACTTTAATTTAATAAAAAAATTTCCATCTACGACTACTCAAAATAAGTTTTTAGAAAATTTCAGAAATATCAATTATTTCTACTGAACTGAAGAACGATCACATTGGTAAATGTCAGGCAATAGGAAATGTTCACAGTTTGATCGTATCTACACCCTTAGCTAAGTACCAAGAAAGTGAATTAGTAACAATTGTTGACAAACTGACGAATATTTTGTGTAAACTAATAACTGATGTTGCTGACACCAATCACATTTTATGTGCTACAGCCTGGAAGTTTTTGACATTCTATGACTGCAAAACGATTTAGAAAATTCAAAAGAAGTATTTCTCTTTTTACATGCTGTGTTTGGAACAGACACAGCATATGAAATATTTAATAAAGGGGAAAAGCTTGCTTACAAAGTTCTGAATTCATATCCAGACTTGTGTAATAAAGTGAAATGTTTCTACGAACCAAATATAGCTCCAGATTATATCGGATCAGTGGGTAAATAATACAAACTAGTGCTGAACAATGCTGAGACCTGCGAAAGTCTGAATGAGCTAAGGTACTTTATGTACAGCAAGATCATAGCCCCACATCTAAGAAAGAGGGAGCCATTCATTTGATCTAAATTGCATCAACGCTTCTTTGAGTGCACTTAAAAGTTCAGGATTGGCTGGGACACCATATATAGGTTACCGAATGGGGATGGCCGAAGATGAGCGGTGCTAATCACATGTACAATGCCTCCTGCCCCCGATGACCTACTGCATCTCTTAAGTTGCAACTGCTAGAAGGTTTGACAAATAGGATGCCAATACAGATTCAGCTTCCGCCACTCTTCTTCCATTTGTGGCATGTGCAGGGGAAATTACTTTAGTAATGTAGCTATGGTTGCAGATCAACTATGATGACATTCAGTAGAGATGAGCAATTTATGGAGGAATAAGTATTACAGTTGAGTGTAAATTAAAATATGTCCTTGCTATTTGTTGTTTTGATATGACAGGAACACAATTAATGCTGTTTTTTATAGACAGACGTGAAACACAGAGATGTGCTCACTTGTTATAAGGACGGTGTTCAAATTCTTTAAAATCTGATGTTGTTAACGTTTATTTTTTATTTGATATAGAATATATAAACCGTAACTCTAATGTGAATTAGCACTTATAAAGTCGGCAGATGAATGGTTTGGTTTTTATGGTTGACCTTTAATTATTTTGAACTAAGTCACTAATAAGTACCATAAAATAGAATCTTAAATTATTATGATTCTAAATTTGAAAACAAAAGTATTATTTTTTCCTAAATATATGATTTTTAATATTCTTGATGATGTAAAAGATTCAAAATATGTAGAGTCACATACCTACTTTTACTTAACAAATTTAAAGGGCATTTTGAGTTCAACCCAAATGTTACATACAAAAGAAACCAAACAGTGCCAATATGGGGAAATTGTCACTTAGGCTCTTTTTGCCCAGAATAAGATGAATATCCAGTTAGAATTTCAGAGACTTTACATGTGTTATAAAGGGCTTCCAGCTGAACACTTTCAGCCAAAAATTACGTTGAAACTAACATGTTTAGGGTATAAGTTTATTATTCCTCGGCTAGATTGCGAATGAGTCAAGACATTATCAAACCGGTCACTTCTCTATTATTAGATTTATCATTGATTCGTAAAATAAGGAAGCAGCTTGTTTGTACCGAGACAATACTTTATAGACTGTAAGGAGAAGATAATCTTGATAGCTTGATACCAGAATAAATAAATGGTATGGTGCACCACACAGACTTTCTCCAGCTTTTATCTTAAAATATACATTTGAGGTGGGTAACGTAAAAGTGGCCCATAGGCTTATGTACCATTTTTACGCAGATTTGCTTATTTGATTCGCCATGTTTCTAGCTCCCATCTCACAAAATTTTGTACAGATATTTTAAAAACTAAGGTTGGTACACCTGTTTTAAGCCAACTGTGCTTCATGTGTATTGTTATTATTTCCTCCTTTTTACATATACCTCAGTTTTATCTTCTGTGGTGCTGACTGACAGCTCACAGCTGACTTTTGACAGTCAACAGTTAAGTATATACCTAAATTTTGACTGTCAAAAGTGACAACTGCTAAACACATGTTTTTTGCAGATCATATGGTTCGGCGTAGGGATACATAGTTTGGTCTGGTAGCTTTTCAAAGCCATCAGAAGTCAGCTGTGAGCTGTCAGTCAGCACCACAGAAGCTAAAACTGAGGTATAGGTTATGTTTAATGGTGTGTGTGTGTGTGTGTGTGTAAATAAAGTAGGCTTGTATTGGAGTGTTAATATTGTGAAAATGAATTATACAAGTGCAGAAAATAGTTTCAATGAAGATAATATTTTACCAAGAAAAAGGAAAATTATCATAAAGCATAAAAAATAAACAACACGAAGATATAAAATCTAAGAGAGTGCATGGTGAGGCTTATGTGAATTCAAAGGGCAAAAATGTACAAGCTAAGAAGTTTAGGCTACATTAGTTTATAAGTGTAGTAATAAGAAGTGTTTTGATAATGTGTCCTTTGAAAAACTAGATATTTTCTCTTCATTCTACAGTGATCAGGGGAAATTCCTCCAAGATTCTTTTTTGGCTAAATGTATGGAAATATCTACTCCAAAAAAAAGAGATCATAAGGTCAGGAATCACTTTGGGACTTATATTATTGGAATGAGTGGTTTAAAGAAATAAGTATGTCAAAAGTTTATTATTGATTTATTGCAAGTCTCTAAGAAACGTAAAAAGGGCATATAACATGCAATAACAATAATTTAAAAAATAATTTTCATCTTAAAAATGCAATAATAGTAATTTCTTGTCACTAAAGAGGGAGGATATAACATGCAATAACAATAATTTAAAAAATAATTTTCATCTTAAAAATGCAATAATAGTAATTTCTTGTCACTAAAAAGGGAGGATATTTTGTTATTTAGATTTTTGTTAGGGTTTTCGTTTGTTTTTTTCATTTTTACATAAGTCAATTTAAAAACTTACATTTCAGATTTCAGATTTCACAAAACAACATTTTTGTCTATGTGCCCTTTTTACGTTACCCGCCTAATTTACTAAAAACTCGTAAAATTTGTGGAATGAAATAGTAGCTTTATACATTGTTGTAGAAACACTAAACCAAAGATCATAATCGAAATATTATACACTGTTAATTACTTAATCTATGGCATTAGGAACTAGGAACATTGTTACAGAAAATTGAGCAAAGATAAATATTTTTGTTAACCAAAGAGCATAAGAATCAAATTAATTTTCAAAGGTCTGTATTAAAAAGTATATAATTATGTTTGTTTATATCTCAGAATCTATTGGTTTTATAAAATAAATTTCAAATTAAAGATTTGTATCTTTAATAGTACTACCATTGTACAATGATAAGTTATTTCGTAACGCAGATATATGTGGAGAAATTATGAAAATTGGAAAATGTCTCTCAAGTAAAGTACCCTAAAAATCATTTTCAGGAGAAAATGAAAGCCTCCATCTTATTTATTATGATAAACAGTGTTCAGATATCAAATTTAATCAAAATCATTTGAGCGAATTTTGAGAATATTGATTTTTTTCTAGTTTTGCCCTTCAGTAAACTACCCTTAATTTTAGAGTTAGATATCAAATTCTAAAAACTCTTTAGGGAGACCTTATGTAAACCCAAGATACCAAGTTTTAGCTCAATCGATAGAATAGAGTCAGCTCTAACCCGAGATACAGAGAGACGGCATTTATAAAACCACTTTTTTAGTTTCAGGCGGTCAAGAAAGTCTACATTTATCAAAATCTTGAGTTAGATTTTTTGATGATCACAATACTTTCCATCCGAGATGTAGAGAGAAAGTAAAAACTAGTATATCTCGTAAATTGATTTAGATTTAATTGGATTTTTTTTATCTCAGATTAATGTTTTCTAAACCCTGAAATCAAAACACACTTTAATAACATAAATAAATTTCATTTTATGAGCTTAGTTGGTGTATTCCTTTACTTCAAGTAATTAGCATATTAACTAACCATTTAAGATATTTAGTAAAATTTTTTTTGTTACGGTTGACTCTATGCTTAATCGACCATTCTGTGCCCCTGTTTTCATAAACCTGTCTCAAAAGTACCGACTTGATTCAGTTATGAGTTTTGGCTGCCTTATTGCTTCTGTAAAATAATGAGTTGTATCTAAGACCTAATTTTGTTAGAGTAATTGACTAAAACATCATCATGTAAACATTTTTTTCTATTTCAGCACACAACCACGACCCTATTTTAGAATATACTTTTAAACCACAGCACTCTTAGGTCTAGGTTCAACTCAAAATGTACCGCCTCATTGGGAATAAGTCCTTGAGAATGGAATCTGGTCTCTTAACACAAAGATCCCTGACCCTAAAGGACCGACCGGTTAAGATTCAAGTGTCTAGGGTTGAGACACAATACAATACATGTGTTTTATGTTGGTCAAAGGAGGGGGGAATTGGTGGAGGGTAGCGTCGCGATTAAGTCAGCCATATATGTATAGTGATCTAAAAGTGTGTAAAAGTTCGATCTTTGCTGAAGTACCCCTCCACCTACTCTCAAAATGCCATACGCTTATGAATAAAAGCTCGAAAACTAAACATCGCGTAGTTAATCTCAGGCACGAGGAAGTAAATTATTGCCAACACCACCTCTATAGAATATCTGCTAGAATTAATCGTAGAAAGATATCATACGTCAAATATACCGTTCATCCCCACTCCTCTCCCCGGCAATCAAGCCACTCCTTCAAGTTACGCCTCCAACTGTCAGTCAACAATAATTAGCTGTTGTGACGGATGGTGTCATCCTGGATGTTACTTTAAGTTATTTGGAAGTACAAGCAATATTTACTTAACAATAGTATTTAAAGATTTGTGGGGAACATCAGAAGTAACTGTATTCAGACTGTTAAGAATTGGTTGAATACAAATATTTTCATTTCTTATTTTTTATAATAACTAGATAACTACAGCCATTACAAAAACATTTAAGTATGGGTACCAACGTTTAATTGTATTTACACAGGTTTCTTAGGACCTTGATTCTTTTTATTTAATAGATTGTTGTATTTAATTTTGTGTTTGATATATGTTGATTTTGATGTAATTAAAAATATCAAATTTAAAAATAAAACAACCCCATTCAAAATAACCAAAACGAGACCAAAAATATAACTTAGATCACTTAAGAAGCTTATAATAGGTTGTATCTGTTATTAATTCGGATTTACGTGTCAATAGCAATACAACAATATACAATGACAATAATTTTCTAGGGTTAAGGTAGTGTCATGCAGCTTTCTAACAACTATAATAATTCTAAAGAAACGTTCATTTTTTTACCACCGTCTAATGTTATTTATGGTGTGTAATATAGTTTTGGTAATTTTTCCATTAAATTTACACATGTTTAAGTATAATGATGTATCCACTTTGATAGCAATTAAGCTCAAGTTATTTAAGATAAAAACTTTAGGCTAGGTGGTAGATTTAAGCGTTTTTTTAAAAATATTTCTTTAAGGTGTTTCAAATGTTAATTTCATATGTATTTTAATTTAAAATTATTATAGTGTTAGAAAAAATACTTATTTTAAGATTGTAGCATTTTGCTACAATTATAGGAGAGTCGAGTCAGGAAAATATACAGCTTACCCCGTTTCACCGTCCCTACGTCTCGGACTACGAGTCGGATAGAGGAACAACAACACAACCAAGCGTAATCGCGCCACGAGATAGACTAGCCGCTGCCTTCAAGGTTCGAACCGCGCCCACTAGAGTGCACCGCATAGCCAAAGACGGTCCAAAGAGCTTAAGCTGTGAAGAGAGTTTGTTCTACTATAATCTAGAAGTTTCAGGATGTTTGGAGTGTATAGTAGAAGTTACGGTTGTCACGCGCACTCCTCCCCTTTGTGATCAATATGTTTTCCCCCACCATGTATCCTGTTCTCCAATGTTCTCTGGGTTTTGTATATATAGTGCCGGCGGGGCTGCTTGTCGGCACTCTTGGACTTAGCTTGGATGGAGGAATAAGAAGCTAAGGCTTCAGATAGTTAAAATGTTAGAGCAAAATTCTTATTTGACTTAGTATTACTAAATATTTATTAAACTTATGTTTTATACTTTAAACTTTTCAAAATTCTGTTTTGGCAATATATTATTAATTCAGCAATGGGAAATTTATGATGCATCTAGATCTTAGATCGATATTGATCTTTGGGTCGATTAATATATGGCTATCGATACTTGATTTATTTTTATAGGTATCGATTATTTTTGAGGAGAAAACTTCTGATCTGATTATGAGACGGATAAAAATATATTATGAGGGCTAATATTGGTATTTTGCTGTCAAAGTTCTCTTTAGCGAATTTTGGTTTTGTCGTTTATAAATATAACAAAACAGATTTCACTTATAGTTAAAATATTTATTCTGGAGAATGTCTGTTGACCTTATGATTGTGCAATCTAGTTAGAATTTAGTGTATAATTGGAATATGTATAGAAAATCTAGAAAAGTTGAAGGAAATTTAAGAAATCATTTTTGTGAATTGTGAAGATAGATTTTATAATGGAGATTTTTTTACGAGGGTCACGTAACCTTACTAGTTGGTTCCGTGCTGAAAGGAAAGATTTAATTATTATTGTTCTTTTCTGATGTGATTATTTCGAGTTTAAATATGCATTCAATCTTGATATTTGTTTTAGCATTAATTATCCTAAATCTTATAGAACTATATTCATTTGCCAACTTAGCTATCATTGTAAATTTTAATATCCTTATATACTCTTCAAACATATCTATATATCTATACTTATATATTTACTTATGCTACTTATCAATAAATATCAACAAAGCAACTTCAAGTTTTCTTTAATGTTAGGAATAGAAATAATACCCTTAGGTCATGTGTATGCTTTCCTTATCTCTTTCTTTGTGGGTACATATATTTAATTTTCTTCGAGGACGACCTTAAACATATCATTCCCGCAACCGGTGTGAGTTGCGTGTTCTGAGTTTCGTATGTTGATTCTCAGGCATTCAAAATAAGAACTTCAGCCGCTCACTCCTATTGCCCCTTTTTCTGCCCCCTTGTTGTTATTCATTTGGACCTCCAATTGTGGTTTAGTTTTGCTAGGAAGGTTCAAGATGACTTTAAAAGACAGAGAGATTTTCCTATTATAAGTCAGAGGTTGTAAGATGCGTGCATATTTTGGATCACCTATACTCTAGTATCAGTAATGAAAGGTTTTTATAATGATTATTATTGCTATATTTACTTGTGTAGATTATAATTAGCCAAATAATGTTTTGATGGATTAAATAGCTAAGCTAATATATTTGCTAGTTACGGTTATAGCCACATCTAAATATCGTATTCTTTAAATTTCCGCACAGAATCTGCCTTAAAATTTGAGTGCAGAGTGACTCTGGGCACAGTATGATTCCTGAATATCTCAATGATTAGAGTATTGGTGTATTAAGTCAAGGCTCCCTGGTTCAATTCCCGTGTCCGGGTGTCATTTTTCAATGTAAATAATACAATTAATAGTCCAGGAGCAGTGTGTACAACAAAAAAGCCCCCCATGGCAAGGAAAATGAAGGTAAGAAATGGAAGGTATTTTCTAATCAATAAAATTATGTGGTTAAAAAATGTTCGTAGTGACACCCGCACAGGTGTGGCGTGTGACTGCGGTGTCGTCACTCAAGATGGCCACCATCGTAATATAAGCATACAGGCGTATCTTGGTCATTATCTAAGTGATTTTAATTTTCTATAACTTGTCAGAAAGATATTTTTAAGATCTAAAAGATAGGTCCCTAGCTTGTATTGAGAAAACCCAATAGTTTGACTGTTACTTTGCTTTAAGCTAGCATCGCACTCCCGCTGGCCATGCAAACAGTACATGACATGTAAACGGTCATTTATTGATATTTATTAAGATTATTTTTCTCGGCATAAAGATATATTATACAATTTGCCAATAGTTGGTGTTTTACCAAATATTTGTAATATAAAAGATGTGTAATATCCACATATGCAAATTAATAATCAGTCTCATCAGCTGTGTCATTATATCCGTCGAGGTAATCAGGTGGATACAAATTATCACAAATGGATTCATTGCCATTGCACCTGCACATTTCTGTGCAAGGCAGATTGTTTACGAAACATTTGCAAGGTGGTGAACATAGGTTCTTCAGACACGAACATTTAATAAATTTCAGAATGGACTCTGGAGCACATGGTTCTTCACACATGACAGGGATGAGTACTCCCTCCTCCATTCTCCATCCATTTTCAAGAGTATATGGAATGATTGGCTTTGCTTCATTATCTTGTGACTACACAAGGGCTTAAAAGGTAGTTCTCTTAAGTGCAGGTATAAGGTTGCCCCTAGTGGGAGGTAACCTATCTCTAGTAGCTTGAATAGCCGTAAACATCCACCATCGTAATTCTTCAAGTGATGTTACTATAGGATGTGCCTGATAAGCCCGGCAAATGAATGCCTCAAACTGATTCACAACCTCGTCAAGTACTGAGGCAATGGTGCCAAGCTTCTATAAGGCAAGACGTTATTCTTCACATGCTGAAATAAAGGATTTCCAGTAGGACAACTTTCGCTTCTCAAACAAACTTCCAGTTAAATCGCAACCTAATAAAGCACGAAACCCGGGCAATGCAGCTTTTTTGAGTCCTCCCAATGAAACAAATATGTTTTGCACTGCAATTGCTTCGCCTGATTTTGGCACAAAGAATGTGTCGTCTGGAAGTCTTGGATAGCATCTCACTAGCAGAACTAAAATATCTGTGTCTTGCTCAAATAACAGTATTTTATCTCTCCTCTGACCTTGGCGTTGATGGAGTGTAGTATGATTTGAGTGTCGGCCTCTTCATGAATACTCTTTAAGCAGTCCAGAGAGCAATGTGTAGCAGAAACTTCAGTAAGCCACGCAACAATACCTTTCCTTGCACATCTCTTGGCATGAAAGATCATCTTGTCTGCAAGATAAGTGGTTAATTCGTCCTTGGTATGAATGTGGGACAATAGCTTCTTCATATTGATCTTTGAAATGTCAGTTGTGTCACATATTTTGTACTGTATTGCTACACCACCATGGAGCCTTTTGGCTCTAGTAGGATTTTTGACTGATTCCTCTAAATAGGTGTTGAAAATAATATGAAGTTCATCATATTGCCAGTATTTCCATTGGATCTTTTGGATGAACATGTCAGCAAGATCTGCACAGGTTTTCACTGCAATTCTGCCATACCGTTCACGATTGCAGCCCAGCTACTTGATTGATTTACTAAAACAGATGGAAAGGTGTCTGTCAAGTTTGGTTCTGGAAGATATTTCAAGATATGAATTAATTTACTCTTTGCTGGGCATTGATGTATTGTTCCATCCTGTGCAGACATGGATCGGGGCACAGCTGACATCTCACACTTCCCTAAGGTCGTAAGTAAGTCTACATCTCGTTGAGATCGTATTACAAACAGAAGTCATGTGAATAGGGAACGATCTGTGCTCAACTCCGTGATGCATTCAGCAATCATTAATTTTGTTCGCTTTTTTTTGGAAGAACATAGATTAATTTGTTTCTTTTTATGGGTGCCAAAAGACTGAGTGACCCATCAATAAGTCTTTCTGACTTGAATGTGTCATACAATTCCGTGCCTAATACTTTAATTCGGCTAACATCTGTTGTTATTATTTCTCTTAATACATCTTTTTATGTTTAGGTTTATGAACTCTGGACCCTCATATTTAAAAGGATTGCCAATACGCTCCAGTTCACCGTGTATTATTGAAATAGCTGTATCTTGGGCTTTAGCTCCTGTTTAATTATTGCTGTTTCAGTTGGGATGAACTACCTACCAATCTCAATGTTTCCTGTGTTACCCTTTGGAGCTCAGATACTGTTAAGAAAAAACGAGCCACAGCACTGGGTTGTTGTGTTATTCCAACCAGTCCTCCAACAACTTTCATTGCTCTGTTTTGATGCTTTAGTGCCTCATCAGAGCCAAGAGCACAAAAGGCTGGTTTTGACCTATTTACTACTCAATTCCCCTTTTCAAATTTGTGCCAAATTTCAGCATCAGATTCTTTCAGACTTCTCATGTCAGCAAGGTACCGAGCGATCATTCCTGAATAGTTTGTCAAATGTAATGCAAAGAAGTATTTTACGAAGTCTTCAGGAGAGGAAAGATGCATATTCCGATTAGCAGTCCTGACAGATCTCAAGAACAGCAAAAAACTTTCTATCATTTTCATGTACTGTCTTAAAATTCAAATGTTGATTTCAGTTCTTCCTCTTGTTCATTAAATATTTTCATCTTGTCCAGGAGATCACACTTTTTTATTGTCAAGAGGATTTGATTCAGATGCCCATATGTGACAGTGTCATTAAATTTAGCTCGTAGCCCTTATACTATATTATAAATGCTAAGGTACAAATTCCCATGCTTTCAAAGAAATACTGAAAGTAGCAATCTTGAAGAGCGACTAGGGTAAAAGTGTGTGCTTCAACCGCACGTTTGAACTTCTTTCCTACAATTATTTGACTGATTGTGTTATCACCATAGAGAGCTGACCACAAGTCAGGAATGCCAGTGCCATCAGTGAACGATCCAATTGTACGTATCATCGCAAAAGATACGTGCAACTCACCTGGCCACACAATCCAACGCTGATGAAGATCATGATTAGTTGCTGAACTGGCTTAAAGACCCAACTCTAGAGTCAAGACACAGAATTATTTCCACATATGTGTTTAGTCACAAATTCCAATTGGATAAGGAAGGTTATTTGAACTGAATGATCAGTTGGGCCAGCTGGTGTAATTGGTAGGACGAATACTCGTGCCATCCTTCCTGGCCGTTCTAGTTACGCTGAGTTGAAGGCTGACCACGTTGGTATGAGTATCGTTGCCTTTGTTTACTCCTGTGCATCCTGCAAGTCTATACCAGGACTGTCTCTGTCAACTGTTCCTTCTGATTCACTCTAATCCGGAGGACGTTGTGTCTTCTGAGGACCACTTCACACATTTGCTTAAAGCCAAGCCATGTCTAGGGGAACGTATTGTGATAGATCTGTTTTGATTGAATATAATATTTCCTTTGTAAACGTTGGATTTACTGGCTTGATGTCCTTTAGACCTTTGTATTCCATCAAACTCGTCATATATCGGGGAGAACTTTTAATGAGCGACTTGTCACTGGACCTGAAACTACCGTTCTTTCGGACTGGTCTTCGGCTAAGAACTCTTGGTAGCAGACCATGACTGTTCCATGTAGAATTCCTTTACCATCGGGAGTATCTTCAAGTAAGTCTATATTATCCGCTGCACAATACATAAACCTCCCCACTACAAGGTCATGTGGAACATACGCCCCACCATTTACATCCATTTGCTGCATAACATCTTTTGCCATTGACGTTTCCTCTCGCAAAACTTTGCTGTATTCAAATGAGCAACCAAAGCTATGCATAAGCTGGACAAGGAATTTTCTGCGAGTATTGGAATGAACTGTTAAACCAACACCTACTTGAAGTAGGTAAGGTAGGTAAGGCTTTGTGAAAGTACAAATTACCTATGGGCTACTTGATTTATATCAATTTTGTTGTTTCTATATTGATTGCTTCCGGGAATACACCACTTAAATAAAAATTCGTTCCACTGGCTCCACATTTTCTTGATCATTTACATCTACCGATCCCTGTAAATTCAATTTTTTACTGGACAAAATACATCTCCTTATCACATCCGCAGCATCAATCAAAGAGGGTCTTCACTTTTCCAGAAAGGTTAGTACTTTCTTCAGCTTTGGATAGAACAACATCTGCTGTAGCTTTTAATGATATACGTTGTGACTGATTCTTGCAGATGGGGTTGCTAAATTCTATGTCCATGTCCCAAAGCTCTTCTTCAATTAAGGTTTTAAGTGTCTTTCTCTCTATAACATGATCACTCTCCATACTGTTTGAAGCAGATATTTCTTTGTATACATCTTCTGCTTCCCCAGTGAAAACCACCTTTCCCTCTAGCAGAGGCTCTGAAAGGGAATGGATAAAGTTCATTTTACATACACATTATGCTACACTAGCTTCAGTGTCTGTAACTTGATCTTGATGTTTTTTACGCAAAGCATTAACAACATTCTTTGTGACAGTAAATGCTGTACGCATGTGCATCCTTTGGGTCTATGCAAGTTGATAATTTGGCTTCCCAATATTCACTGTCTCATTGATTGACAGCTTCGTATAGATTTGCACCCACGATACTAATAGCAACTGTGAACAATGGATGCCGTCTAGATTCAGTTTTGTTACAGAAAAACATGTCCACGCACTCTTGTGTAAGCTGTTTGTGTGTTACTTGTTGTAAGCTCACTTAGTATTTCAATTGCTTCTTATCTCTGTTTGTATATGGCCTCCAATCTTCCTAGCTGTCCATTGAGAGTACATTGTTTGTAACAGGAAAAATTCCAACGACCATTTTGTTACCTCAATACGTATGTATCCGCCAGTAATTCAAATGCATATTTAAATTCTGTATCTTCGTATTTACATTGTTTGTTAAGCGCTTTTTGAAGTTTTGTTGTAGATTTTGATTCAGCAACCAGTGCTTCATCCTCTTCTTTTTGACACAATAAACAGAGACTGTACTCAATACTATTGTGGCGTTTCTTTTTTGATGCTAGCATCTGAACTTTTAGCACATCTTCCACTATTACGGATAAGTTTTTAAGATGTCTTATACCCTAAAACAAATAAAAAAAGGAAATTACTCAAATCATACGTACCCATATCCAATTATACAGATTTTTGAATGATTCTACCCTCATTGGATATCTGAAACCCGAGTTGTTTTATAATACATTAAAGAAAAATAGTGATTTTGCTTGGATGTATCTGCTTAAATTAATGTAGTAGTCAAACTATTGGGTTTTTTAAATAGAGTTATATAAAATTAAAATCGCTTTGATAGTGACCGAGATACGGCTGTTTGTCTATATTGTGATGGCGGCCATCTTCGATGACGTCATCACGTCACATGCTACACCTGCGAGACTGTCACCATGTAAATTATTACACTACATATTTTACCGATTAAATATCACCAACAGTATCTTCCTTTTATTAAATCTCCCACAGGGTACCCAATGCTCCCTGACTATAATAATGTATGTACTTATTCTATATGTAGCTTTTGACTACTACTATTAAACCTATCTTAATAACATATTAGCTATTACAACCACATTTTAATTTAATATTTAAAAAATAACTATAATAATCATTTGTAAACTATATTCAAACATTGTTTTTGTAGAATATTGTTTGGATTATGAGAAGTAATTCTAGATAGAAGGCCAAACAGGCTTGCACCCAAGCGGGTGGTGGGGGTGCGTCAAAATCGCGCCGTCCATCAAAATCACATGTTTGTCATAAACATAAATATTAAAAAGTTTTTAGCATTTTAAAAATATTTTAAGACATTTTTGTCTCTTCGCATTTTTTCAAAAAATGCACCGTTTGCCAGTTTTTGGAAACGGCCGCCATCTTAGAATTTTCAAAGTTGATGAAATTACATTTTCTTCACGACATATGACTCATAAAAGAGTATCTTGTGGCTCGCAAAAAGTTTTAAAAGTGCCACTGTTTGCCTACAAAACCCTATTCTACGTTTCAACATGATAGAACAACAATTAAAAAAGTTTGGGCCTATAATATATGTGAAATAAGTGTTGTGGCCAAAACAGTTTAATTAGATATTAATTTTGGTTTGATGAAAGCCAATGTGTCCGTCCTTGGTCAAATGTTCATTGCAACTCAATCACGAAAAGGTGATGTCGACAACTTTTTCATCCACTAGTGTCCTGACTATCCACCTTCAATCGGAAACGGCACTGAACAAATGTATCAATCAAAAAATTCTTCTGTTTTGGTTTGCTTACAAAAAGAGGTAGAAGCACGAGAATAAGAAAAACTGTGCAGAATTTATTGCATCCCTTCCGTCAAATTTCAACGTAATTGTTATAGATGGAGGAGCTCTTTTACACTCTCTCCAGCCAAGAAGCACAAAGTAGACTTCAAAGATTATTTTCGCATGTTATTCTCACAGTACATTGAATATGAGTTGAAAGAAACCTCGCAACTTCACATTGTTTGGGACTCGTACTGGACCCTTTCAGTAAAGGGTGAATCAAGTGCAAAGAGAGGTAGTGGTGCAATAAGAATTAAAATTGGGCCTAATGTGCGTGTACCAAAAGACTGGGCATCTTTTCATTCTGTGCCCGAAAAAAAGCTTCAACTGTTTGCATATCTCACGAAAAGATTAATTTTAATCCTTCGGGGTACTAAAAGGAATGATTTTTTTTTACCACAATTGCAGATACAGTTATTTACAGATAATTTATAGTTGTACTCGATTTCTATTTTATTCATTTTCCCACTTATGTTAGGTTTTAATTAAATTTGGAGACTATTTCAGCAGTAATAATCATGTACTGTATACTATGAGATATAATTGTTAATACAACATTCAAGCAACCCATCAAGTATTGCTATAACACCTTCGCAACAAAGTACTGTGCATAATAAATAATATTTTATAAAATATTATTACGGCTGCCTTAGCCATTGCCTTTTAGTGATTTCTGCCTTGTAACTTCTAAATATCAGCAGCTGAATAATGTATCTTAAATCGGAAAATATTTCTCTTTAAGGAATTTTACTAAAATTGAATGGCTACCTTTATTAGTTACCAAATAATATATAATAATATAAATTAAATTATATATATATATATATATATACGTAGGGACAACTTCAAGCGTACAGTGTTGAAACATAAAATTGGGTTTTATAGGGAAACAGTGGCAATTTTAATTTTTTTTTCGAGCTACAAGATATTCTTCAAATCAACTTAGGAGTCAAATGCCGTGAATAAAATGTAATTCCAACAACTTTGAAAATTTCAAGATGGTGGCCGTCTCCAAAATCTGGCAAACATTGCACTTTTCGAAAAAAATGTCAAGAGACAAAACTGTCTTAAAATACTTTTAAAATGCCAAAAAAACTTTTTAGTATTCATGTTTGTGATAAACATGTGATTTTGTTGGACGGCGCCATTTTTACCCATCCCCACCACCCCCTTGGGTGTACGCCAGTTTGGCTTTCTATCTAGAATTACTTTTCATAGTCCAAACAACGATTTAAAGTATACGGGAAAACTTTAACACAAGTTGTAACTCACCCCTCCTTAGAGTCAGCCTTAATATTAGTATTATTCTCAAAGAGCCCTGAGCTATATTAAAATTTAAACCTGGACAAAACTCATCCTCTTAGAAATAAAGCGACACAAAGCCAATTCAATAACCTCAAATACTTCTGCCTTTAACAATAGAATTGGTATCAATTTTTAATACGGGTATAAATTGTATATGTAAACATAATTTTGTAACATTAAATATTCATAAAAATGTTGAGAATGTTGTCATTTTAGTTTATTGTCACACTTTTTACTACGTTGAATTGCACTATTTTACAAATTTCAGTGATTATTGAGGGAGTTTGTAAACAACACTATTTCGATTATTTTTTAAAATATAAATTGTTGTTTTCGCATCTCTCTGATAGCTCCTTTCAGCAAATAATTGCACTGTCAAATTAAAAGCCATACTTTTTTGGCTTACTGTTTGTAAATTAGAGTTTGAGATCACTTATTAATTTGTTAATGATGATACAACTGCGGTTGACCCCTTTATGACTGATTAGTGTTGGTACAATCAATCTTGGTCCAAATTAACTAATAGTATACAATATTCACCCAGATAAATCTATTTGCATTTAACTAAATATATCGCGCTTTGGTGGCCGCATAGTATGTAACCAGCTACAACACTCGCGGTAGACTAGGCTGCCGATGACGGTGAGAATAAAGGTTCGAATCTCGGTCGGGTGTACTGAGGGTGGCTTTTTCAAAACGGTTTACCACTCTCCCTCAACGCAAATGTGGATACACTTCCTCTCCATATAAGCTTCCTAGTCCCTAAAACAATTAGCATAAACAGTGGCGTAGCACCCAAGCCTGCAGGGCCTGCAAAGGGGGAGGGGTGGGGTGATAGGCACCCCAGTGGTATAAGGGTGCCCGTAAAAGGGAACTTTAAATCATTATAAATTTGATGAAAATCATTGTAATCAAATAACTTATGTCCTGATTATTGGCAATTTAGATAGTTGAAAAAAATTGGACTGAAAAAACTAAACAAAAAATGTAATAGGGGTATGCGAAGCTTTGTAACTTCGTCTTGGCTTCGAAACAAACATCAGCTTAGACTTCACTTCGATACAAATTCCTGCTTAGAAACTTCGCCAAAAAAAATAATGGCAGCTAAAATACTCTATATATGTTCAATTACTGCCATTATGAGCTGTTGTATACATTACAAATTAAAATTAATATGAGGGAAAAAAATCTGAAGTAAGTGAATTGCATGTTATGATAATAACTTGATTTGTCAGATTAACACGAAATATTACAAACAATCTTATAATAAAATGATTTACTGAACTCCTCCTAAACGGCTGGACCGATTTTGATGAAATTGTGTGTGTATGTTTAAGTGGGTCCGTGGATGGTTTAGATTCACAATTAAACCCGGTAGGTGGCGCTGCAATCGGGTTCTAGAATTTTTTATTTTTTTT
>CABFWO010002965.1:0-20858 GCA_902155825.1 Timema genevievae | reverse complement strand
CCCCCCCACGACCCCCCAATATTTATAATAATGAATATACTATTAATAATTGACCGTTGAAACCTTCTGAAAAGTTCATGAATAATTGAACTTCTGAGATTAATTCATAGTTATGTTTGTTTTTCGATACAGCTGATATTTGTGGAGTTGTAGGCGGAATGCCAAAAATGAAAAGATGTTTCATTTTGCATGTTGTCTTGACAAACACTGAATTTGTAATATTTGTGTTACTCACTAATTGGAGTTAATTGTGAATTTGTAATTGTGATGATAACATAGTATTTGTTTTATTATCAAAATCAATTATGTCATCCAAACGAAAAGCCAACGTTCGGGCAGGACAACGTCTGTCGGGTCCGCTAGTCTTATAATAAAATGATTTCCAAGTAATTTTAGTGTGTATGAAATAATATAAATAAACACAATATAATGTTTTTCCAAGCATTAAACAACTAAACAAAAATTCGAACTTCAACTCGGCTTCGATAATATTTCATATATTCGTTTCGAATTGAAAAAGTGGACTTGGCACACTCCTAAAATGTAATAACTTATTTTTATTTAATTGATGACTCTGGTATAGAGAATGTTGTTTGACCCTCTTCTCCAATATGAGACTACATCTTGGGAGTACCTGGCAACAGTTTTAGCCACGAACAGAGGCTCAGTGGGAGTTAACTTGGCGTTGAAGGAATATTCATGTTTGTACAACAGGAAAGGAGGATGCGAATGATAATAAACAGAGTTTGAAGACAGTCTTAGAGTTCCACTACTCGAGATGATACAGAGCTGCCTGGTCTAAAGAGAAAATAGCCTCCTGTCTTCTCAATTATAATACAATCCTCCAACACAGCGGTTCCCAACTATTTTTTTTCACCGGCGTTCCCCTAAATTGTGCCCTTAATTTTTATCAAAATGTTCAATTACTCCATTAGCAGCTATTTATGATTTATTTGTTGCAACTGAAAATAAATGGTATGATAATAATAATGAGATTAAAAAATAATGTGATAGTAAGCTGAAAACAGAGTGCATATATTTATACATTAAAAAAAACAAAAGTGACAATAAAAATTGACACTTTTTTTTATTTATTACTTCATTAAGTTCAAATATAGAAGAAAACCCGCACTACCCCTCGTCATATCGTTGAGTTAATTTCATAACTTTTGACTGATCTTTTGTCTTTCGCTGCTAACATATGTAGTTCTTTTCACCACCATCCAACTATTTTCACGTATGTTTAGTCATTCAACAGTAGCCCCATGGCTTCTTTGGTGCTGACTGACAGCTCACAGCTAACAGCTCACAGCTTTGAAAAGTTACAAGACCAAATTATGTATCCCTACGCCAAACCATATGTTCTGCAAAAGAGATGTGTTTAGCAGCTGTCACTTCTGACAGTCGAAATTTAGGTCACTGTGATTTTATATAATTAAACATAAAAGAATCCCAAAAGTCAGGAGTGTAATTTCACTATTTCAAGATGATTTAGAAGGAAAAGGTAAAATAAAATATATTTTCATATAATTTACTTAATCAGTGACGCACCCAGCCATTACTTTGGGAGAGGCAATCAATCAAGGCTGTAGCAAGAATGAAATTTTGTTGGAGCGAGCGGGTTTGGGGTTGCACAGCTTGAAGGCCGAGAATATCTATGAATATTAAATGCTTTTAGAAATTATTTGGAGTAGTTTTATAGTAATTAAGATATTTAAATAATGCAAATGGTTTCGAAGCTATTATTTGTGTGTTTTTTTTCTATTGCTAATTTTGTGTGTAACGGTAAACCTTTTGAATATTATGCTTAGTCAGAAGCCTGGTCTTAAAATGTAGTCTATACATTCGTCACATCTTCAATCCTAAATATTTTAGTTATACTTCATATTATTTAAATGTCTATTAACATTATTTGTGGTGTTGGGGAAGGGAAAGGGGGTCAAATACCCTTTTTGCCCCTCTCTCCCTTGGGTGCACCAATGCTTACAGCAACATCTGTGTGTAAATAGCTTAGCACTAAACCAATGACGTAGCGATAGAGTATTAATAGTCCGAGATAATCTCCTCTATGTTAGTCAGAGTTTACGCATCCATAAGGCTAATTGAATAGAATTTGTCTCTCTTATGCATTCAGAAATGTGCCCATACCACTCTTAGCTCCGACATTAATATTTACTTAAATTTATAACCACGTAAATATAATTACAATTTGAGAACCGCCTTTGTGGTCTAGTGGTCAGAGGTTCTGACTATGGACTCAGAGGTCCCGGGTTTGATTCCCAGCGCTTCCAGATTTTCTGAGAAGTCTTTCCAGATTATTTGGTAAGAAGAACCACTTTTCTATAGGCAACCATCTTCAAGTATTTCCCTTGAAATAATCCCTTGACGTTCTTGGACAACGGTGGTTGAGGGTCCTCGGCCTCCAAATCTCGTCTGAAACTTTTAGAGTACAGCATACCTATTAATGTTCTCCGAATACGCCACTGCTAATCAATATTGTTCAATGTTACTGGTCAGGGGTCACGAGAATCATAAGTAAATTGTTAAACAATTTGTCCAAGGCTTTTGCCCCGCCTGTAAGAAAGCAGGAGGGGAGGGGGCCATGTACCCATGCCTCCCACCCTCCTCTATGCTGTTAGCGGTAAACAAATGAAATGCGAATCAAACTTTGTAAATCACACGACCATCTTCGTTGTCTGGATTCAGTTTATTTAAGTAACATATAGGTTAAAAAAGTTTAAAATTTGTTTAAAAAAATACCTATCCTCCGCTTCAAAAGAATCACTAACACTCCTCATCTATAAAAGCCACGTACCGACACTGACTAGTATTAGCTTATGTATTTTGAGATATATGACATTTTCCTTCTCTCTTTTCCCCCGAATGTTGTTAGCTAGGATAATGTTTCATCCCAATATATTAATGGTCAAATTTAAAATTTTTAAACCAAACTAAAACTTACCAAAATCCCTGAAGTTCATAGAAATAAACTTTGTGAATGTTTAATACTTTTATATTATAGAGTAGTTAACTTATTAAGTTTTCTTCATATTGTTCAGCAACTTTTATCAATTTATCATGCATTGTGTGTTTAAAAATTTATGCCAATTGAATTACGATAATAGCACACTGCTATAGGAGTGTCATAGTAAAAATATTATAGAAAATAAAGTTTAGAATATGCAAACTTTTTTGCAGTCAACATTTGCAAAGTATTACCATGTAGCTAGTATTATTTTGTAGGTATTGATGAATAATAACCAAAGTGACAGCTGCAATCACATGATTTGACAAACATTATATGAATATGGTTTTTGAAGTTGTAAAACTAATCTACCACGTTTTTACGGTACATATATGATGTACTAGCAAATTCAGAATATATTAGTTGCTACATGATCAAGATGCTACTTTACACAGAAATATATATATATTTACAAACAATTGAACTTTTTGAGCATTATTTGCTTTCATTAGGAAAGTTCTATAAATAGAGATTTGTCAAAATTTAAAGAAATATTTATTCATTAAAAAAAGGGTTAGAAACTTTAAAAGATCACGGGCTTCGTTATTCGGGGGAGGTAGGATTACACGTTCCCCACAATAAGCTTCTCAGATAGGAAACTTTTATTATATTTTAATGTATTATTTAAATACTGAATTTGGGAAAAACTGGTTCTCACATTGGCAAGGGAAGGATGTTTCAACACCCTGTTCCAAAATATTTAATTTTTTTTTTCTTGTCAATGTGTAGCCTTGTAGCTTATTGGATTACATTAAATTTTCTAATAGCTACAAGCTGAATTATGTGTTAGAACACTTTAAAATGTTTCATAAAATATTTAGTGTAAAACAAACTGACAACTCAATTTGGGTACTTCACCACGAGCCATCAGAAGTGCCCCCCCTCCCCCCTTCCTTTTACCCGTCACCCCTTCCACTCAAATAAACTGGGTAAATAAGAGCTAGTAACGCCTATGTAAAAGAGTAAATTCTAAAAGAATTTGTAAATAAGTAGGTAATAGCAAAATATTAAAGGTTGGTTATTTACTATCATTAATTATTGTTATTGTAACAAAAAATAAGTGTGCAGTTTGTAGAACAGAAATCTTTAAAATGTATATAGTCTTTATATCGTGTATTAAAACCGAGAGTAATAATGATAAAAGTACCTTCAGAGCGTAAATAATAACTCGCAGTCAAGCTGTAATAAAATGACAGGTTGACCTATAATCCCTACCTTGTTCTCATATTGCAGAGAAGAACAGGAAGGTAAGCGTGTAGTATCAGTCCCCTGAGACGGAGCGAGAGGTGCAGGAACGTCTATGTTAGTGGCCCGACGCGCGGTGACTGGCATGGCGTCGTCACACCAACGGCAACAAGCGCAGATTATCGACGCTACTGTACTAGGCCAATATCTAGCCACACTACTCCATTTATTACTTGGCATCAAAAAGATAACGGTGCAGGATATAACTCGTCATTCCTCCGAAACCTTACTACAAAACTTTCAGCCGCTGATAAAACTATTATGAAAAGTAGACTAATCGATAATCGAGATTCACCCATCAACGATATTGGTATTGGATTAAAATACCAAACGAAATCTCTATTTAATATCTGCAACTGATTATAACAATTTTTTCTCATTAAGAATAGAACTCTACGGTTCTTATCTCAATCATTTAAGTTGTAAGTATATGAACTAATTCACCAAAATGTGTTTGCTTAGTAGTTGGTTCTCATGTAGAACTATAAATATCTTGAACTAGAATAGAAACTTAGGGTTCAAAGGCGTCTCAATCTTAGAATTATATTGATTAAATTTAAATTTTTAAGCTTATTGAATCTTATGTATATTTTGTTTCTCCAAGTACGCTTTTTAAATTTAAAGACCCCCCTTTTTTGTCTCATTTTAGGCTAACACTGTGTTATTATGACATAGTTTATGTTATTTTGAAAGACTTAATGGATTTGGTGAAAATAAATATAGGTTTAAAATATATTAGTTCATGACAAAATTATATCTTCTTTGTTTTTATTCCCTTCTCCTTATTTGTTAGTAGTTTAGTCTTCTATGACGACATGTTTCTGTGTTATTTTGTCGTCATGGAAGATTAAGTTAATATCAAATAACGAGAAGGGAATAAAAACAAAGAGTATATAATTTTGTAATTTATTACTCCTTACCAAATCAAATATGAACATTCCTAAAAATATTAATTAATATTAGACTTAAAATGGACTAAGATAGGGGATGTTTTTAGATGTAAGTTATGCCTCACTTGACATTAGAGCATAGTTGGCATATTAATTTTAGTCTATATAAATGATTTCCTCAACAAAAATAACTTGGGATGGAACTTTTTATGATATAAGATATGTTTTATTGGGCCATTTAGTGGATTTAGCAAAAACTTTACTCTAGAAAGATGGGTCTTTAACATTTAAGAAGTTGCTTTTGAATCTAAAATGTTTTACTGTCCCCAAATTAAAATTTATCATGTGACTTTAACCTTTAAGAGATGAGGTACATTAGTCTAAAAATTACTCAAGATTAAACCTTTTAGACATAAAATCAGTTTCGTTGGACAGCACATTTATTATTTTACTTCCTCTTCGGAAGTTGAGATCTTACTCTCAAACCTCAACCAATAGTAATCATACCTGTAAGTGGCACTCTCATATTTGAAGATTGAATAGGTGACAGTGGGCGTAATGGCAAGGACTTTCCAAAATATGGAGCGTCGGGTTCAATCCTTTCTGAACGCAAAGATGGCCACTTCTATCACATGCTATGATGTCATCACAGTTCTCACAAAATGAGGTAAGTCTTTTTCAAATTTGGTTGCAATATCTTCATTAGTGTTAAAATTATTAAATAAATTCCGGGTTCGGTAGCGAATGGGACAACCTGTATGATGAGGTGATATTTTTACTTGAAACCATTTGGAATATAAATCTTAGCACTAAAGTGAGCTGATGTTTATTTCCTTGAAAAATCATAAGTAAACCCTAATAAATAAACTGAGATGATATTTTTTTCCACAACGAAATTAAAGTATTTTGCTAAACACTAGACTAAGATTATATTTGTTTACCAGAACAATAGGGGGTGTTATGCTGAGCTGAGATTATATTTAATCACCTGAAAAATGGGAAGCAATATGCTAAACACTTGCCTAAGCTTATGTTTGGTTCCCTAAATAATATAGAGAACTTAGCTAGGAAATATACTCAGCTGGTGTTTATTTACCCGACAAATTGAAAGTATCTAATAAATAGTCAGATCTGATTTTTGTTTCTCCGAAAACTTGGGAATATTAGGATAAACAAATTACTGAGATGATAATTTGCTCACCCGAAAAGTTGTAAGTATTGACTCTTAACATTACGAACTAAGTACTTTGTATGGGTAGGTTAAGCACCTTTGAGTCTTTATAAATCCTCAGAATACTATAAGCCATCCCCGAAGACAACGAAATCTACGGGTCTCTCACCAAAACGAAACGTTGTCATATTTTACGACTATCGGAAAAAATTATGGAGGAAAACTTTAAAAGGGATTATGATAACTTGGCTTATGAATGTCGATTTTTAAAGCATATTTTTGTTTAACTATGATTTTAGATGTTCAGATAAATATAAACCTAAAAAAAAATCAGTTGTTACATAAGCATATAATATATCCTATGTTAACGTTTAAGTGTGGAATCAGTTATTTCATAAAATAACTATGTATCCCACGAATTACCTGACTGAGTCAGTTAAAGAACATAATAATGTTGTATTTTATAATTTAACTGGATATTTTATAGAAAAACAAATCCCACTTCATTAAAATTTAAATTTATTTCAATCTTGTAGCCATGGTGTAATACACATTTCAATACATAAATTATTATAGCAAAATAATGATTTCATAATTTAGTGTTTTGAATGTGATCTGGTTAGTGTAGTAATACGGTTATAGCAAGGTCCTCAGTGTATTATCTTATCCAATAAGCTTTGTCCATGAGTCAGTTGAGTGACTCATACACATTGGCTCTCTAAAGTAGGCCTATGTTTCCAGTCACTTGGCAAACATATGTATATGCGTAGCGTCGCTATTTGATGTGTCCTTTTTGTGTAACGCCCACCGTAACTGTTTATCAGAAACTTTTGCGTGAACTCTAGTTTAATTTTGAATTTTAGTGTGTGACAGTTATTGCTTAGAATTGGACAATGAGTTCTGTGAGGGTATCGATGTAAACAAATAAAGACTTAATAAAAGTGAGGTTTGAATCTTTACTGCGTAAGCATGACGTTAAAAAGGGCATTGCTTTGCTTACCAGAGAGAAGTTGTCAAGTTTGATAGTAGAAGTCAAGAAATTTAAAATAGCACTATAATATTACCTATACAATATTATTATATAGTGATTATTGGTTTCTTCAACGTTATGAATTTCTTAAAGTTCAGGGAGTGTAAAAAATAATATAGCCAATGACAGGTGCAAAACCTGACGTGTTTTTATTGTTCAAGCGATGCATTATTTGTTATTTTATATGAAACGCGTGTATCCATTGGGTAAGGTGATAGCAAACGTGTGGTAAAAGAGCTTAGTTGTTGCTACAAAAATGTCACTCAAAATCACATAAATATGTTTTTGAGTGTTTATTGAGTCCTGTCAAGAAAAAAAAATGGGAAAGAAAGGTGTTGTTGTTAAATCCATGTTATTTCCACATCTTAACTCAAGATGTCAAGTAGACCTTATATATTTCCAGTCTAACAACCTGATGGAAGCTAAAAAATTATTTTTAGTTAACCAAAACCATCTGACTAAGTTTGTTGAGTTAAGACCTCTTCAAAAAAGAGAGCAGAAGAAGTGGTAACACAGCTGCTTGATATTCCTATTGTTTGGCGCTCCAAGTATTCTTCAGTATAACAATGGCATATAATTCAGTAATAAGCTTATAGATGACTTAAAAATAAATTGGCCATGGCTTAAGCTCGTTCATGGTAAACCAAGGCATATCCAAAGCCAAGGTAGTGTCAAGAGAGCTAACCAGTACGTAGAAAACATATTGACAACTTGGATGATAGACAATAAATCCACTTATTTGAGTAATGAGTTAATTATTCAGTTTATGAAACAAAACTCCTCACTCTGGTATTAGGAGATCTTCTTACGAGGCTAAGTTTGGCTGTGCACCTAGAGTTGGATTGTCAACAACTTCTATTCCAAAAGAAGTATCTGATTCTTTGGAATATTAAGAACAATTACAAGATGTTTTGAATGCATCAAGTACTTCATATAAACCTGATAATGAAGTTTTGGTTGAAGAAAGAGCGCGCTAATAAAAGTGTTAAAGTATGTATATTTTGTGCAAAAGATTGCAAGGAGAACTTATTTTTTTTGGAAATGTGAACAGCCTGTCCACATACCATGATCAGAAGACGGTCATTTGGAAGATAAAATGCAGAGAAGGAATGCAGATTTTGTTTAAATAAAATGAATATTGAGAAGGTAAGACGAGAAGCTAAATAATGTTTGGACGGTCAAGCTAAGAAAATGAAGTTTATATCAGGGAAAATTCATTCTGAGGCCTCTTTAGACGTTACAGTTCGCATTTCAGTACCTGAATTTGACAGAGGAAGAGGAGACGCCAGATTTATTTTAGGTGTTATAATGGAAATAATGAACGAAGGATTTTTTCGGTTGGGAACAATAAATGGTCGCATAAAGCAGAGCTGTATTCTTGGTCCCAGTTCAGTGAGTGTGAGCAAAAAGTGTTTGAATAATTTAAGAAGTATCGAATATAGAGACATCGATCCCGTCTGTTGTTACAGCACAAAGTACCGGAACTGGTCAAAGATTCAAGAAAATGTTGGGACAGCAAAAAGTGTGATTGCTTCAAAAATAATGGACTATGCAATTCCAAATTCCATTCTAGTAATCCTTGTTGTAATAAATGATTTAATAATAAAATGATGAGAATTTTTTTAAAGAATCCATTTTTATTTCTATTTGTTTTATTAATACTATTAATTAATTTAATAATGATTTTGTTGTTTTGACGAATCTAGTTTAAGTTGAATTAGCCTGATAGTAGTGTAACATTCAATAGCTTACTTCAATGTAATCACAAGTGTCACTCTAGCAGTTTTTATACCTTATTATTACTAAAATGATGAAATTTGTTTTAAAGACTCAGTTTGTATAGTTATTTATTTTATTAACTATGACTGTATTTAATAGTTTTTCTTTTTAAGTCTTTAGATTTAATAGTAGAAGTAGACTTACATTAATGTAGCACCCAATTGCCCAATAATGATTAATAATAATACTTAGTTTAAATTTTAACTACATGCAATTGGTCAATTTATAGAACAGCTAGTTAATTCATAGAATAACTTGTTAAAATCAATATATACGCAAGCTGCAAATACTTGGATAGTAAAGGAACACCAGGATAAAAGCAAAATGCAGGCGAGGGAAATGAGATTCCTAAGAAGCAGAATCGGTGTGAAAAAAGTTGACAGAATGATAAATGAGAGAATAAAGGCCGGTTCACACAGAATGCTAAGCTAAGCTAAGCTAAGATTTGCTCTGCTAATTGTTTAGAAAAATAGCAGGCCATATATGTAATTGTGTAAGTTCACACAGAAAGCTAAGTTATGCCTTGCTACGCCGCGCTATGTTTTTTTCCGATTGCTGGTCGGGCGATTTTTCCATCTCCTATCTTGAGCCATCCTACGTTGCACATGCGCATAACGCAACCTGGGATCCGTGTTAAACAGATTCAGTGCTGGTTTGGTGAAAATAACCAAAGAAGTGTTGAAGTTTTGTTTTCAGTTTTTTTCACATGTGTTTAAGTAATATTCTATTTAGGTTTTCCATTTAATTGATTTTTTTAATAATAAAATGCATGAAGCGTTAATTGAAAAAGTGAAACCTCTACCTCCTAAAATTACTTCATCGTACAAAACAGCTGCTAACAGCAGCATCTTCTCTTCTTCAGTACTATCATCTAAACTCAAATAAGACATTTTGGACAACTCTATAACTAAACTTCACTGGAGCAGACCAAAAAGAAACAACACTGAATTCAGCAGTGGAAATAGGAACCATTGCTTAGCTTAGCGTTCTGTGTGAATCGGCCTTAAGAGGAATAGTAAAGGAAGAGCCAATCCAGGACAGGATAGAGAGGGCTTGACTAAGGTGGTATGACCATGTGAGAAGAAGGGAGAGGCAAAGGATGCCCTGGAGAAAGTTGGATATGGAGGTGAGGGATAGGAGTCCAAGAGGAGGACCAAGGGACAAATGGCTGAAGGGAGTAAGGAGGAGTGTGGAGGAGAGAGGAGAGGGCTGGGCCAAGGGGTAGGGAGAGAGGTGGTGGGAGGAAAGGAGGCAATGGAGAGGCTTATGTTCTAAACAGGCCCAGCCAGTGGTTCATAATGATGAACTTGTCAAAGTGTGTAAAGTGTATTTATGTCATACTTTAACTGACTACGTCAGGTAATCCTTGAAATACATATTTATTTGATTAAATATGGGGTTTTACACTTTAACGCTCAACTACCATGGTAAAAAAAATTTCACACATGTGTCCTAATGGGGTCATGAGTGACCTGAAGATTATTTTGCATTGAAAAAAAAACCGCATTGATATAAACACAAAAATATTTATTTAACCTTCAAATACATGTTAGTAAGAGTGTTACTGAATAGTTTTATTTTTTAATTTAATTTTTAAATAGAGTGAAATAATTTGTTTTCCTTCTAAAGTCCCATATGGAATATTTAAAAAAAATATTGAAAAAATTTTCATACATTTTAAATGTGACGCTATTTTATTTAACTTGATGCAGTTCCATGTCCCCAAATGGTGTTCCTGGCCACCCGGGGAAAAAAAATGGCATCACTATTTTTACCTTTCAAAATTGAGTGGGGCAATTTTTGGTTACAAATATTAATTATTTGGAATGAGTAAAATTAAACCTACATACTTATCAATCAGTGCAATCATCACAAACAATCTCTTGGGTGCTGTGGTTCTTACACACTCCTCTGAAGCACTTTGAGCATGAGGTACTATGTTTCTGGTCCTTGTTCCGTGGACAGGCGTGGCACCTTCGTCTTTTTGGCAGGTTCCATTGCGGGTCATCAACAGGTCGAGATTCTTCCACGGCACCCAAGGTCTTTGAAATTATTGAACGCGGTTCTCGCGGTAGGGTTTTTACTCCAGACCATCGAAGTATATGCTCTCGTATTAGATCTTCTCCTAATGAGATGAGGAACTGGTGACTCTGTACACTTACAGTAGGCTTGGTGGCTTGAAGAACAACACGAGCATTTACTCCAGTCATATCCATAAGTGCTAACCAAATTACCATGGGCCATCTTCTAGTGTGATGACCGACTGAAAAGTTAGCACTTTTATGGTCCAAGACATCAACTCCATCATTAGTGATTTTACATCCATATTGTTATGCCATTATATATAAATGAATTTGCCATCAATTCCCAAAACATATTTAATAGTGTTAATTTGATATATGTTATATATTCATATAATTCGCTAATTAATAAAATTATATTTGTACTTTTACATATTATAAACATTTCAAGTATATTAATATATTTAGTCTCACATATATTTCTTCATCCTCCATTTGTTTTTTGTCATTTTATTGTGTACATTACAACTTAAAAGACACGTTTATTTGTTATCTAATTTTTCTTTGTTATATTGGTATTAATTCTTTACTTCGGATCATCTGATAACCATACAACAATCTCTAACAATATCTATCCATGTATTATCTATTATTATTATTAACACAGAGATGATAAATATTTTCTTATCGATGTGTGAAACCTGCCAACTTAAACAATAAGAGAATTAAAGGTTTGGTTATCGAGCCCATCCTTCGTTTGGAACTAAGCACCCACTATCAGATCGACTCCATTGACAAGCAATCTCAGGCCGATAATGAGTTCAGATACATTTTGGTTCATCAGGATAGATGGACAACGTTTGTCTTACTGCGAGCACTGAAAACCACGAATATGAAAACTATCAGTTGACTCTTCCTAACATTTGATGCATTTAGATAATAGTAGATAGTTTGTCAACTCAATCATACCTGACCTAACTATGGCAAACGTGAATTCATATATTGTGTGGTGTGAGAGAGCGCCACCAGAGCTAACGGGACGCTGGCTCAGTCTTCATCTTGTTCACGGGAAGGACGCACGTCATCAATGTATAATGATGAAACCAAAGGGATTCAAAACTGTTATTAATCCCTAAACGTGTCAATTTATTAGGTGGATACGATGCAGCGACATGATATCTATGTACCTAAACATGGAGGTTTCGTTTAATGAATAAGTTTATTCGATCAAAACATGCAGAATCAGTGGTGCAGGAACGGGGGGGTACGGGGGTAAATTTTACCCCCCAAAAAATTGAGGGGATAAAAAGTATTATATTTACCCCCTAAAATAATGTAGTAAAAATTGTAGATAATGTAAAGATCTTGTTGAGGCAAGATACAAAGTTCGCACTAGGGTAACATAATAAAAATAAACTTTGCTTTGAGCACACACTGTTTGAAAACTCTGATAGTGATACCAGCTACATCAGCTACTTCAGAAATAAGTTTTTCAATGCTTGTACGAAAAAAAAACTATCTTCGCTCCACGATGATGCAACGTAGACTAAATCACCTGTGTCTGCTGAATGCAAACCCTGAGAGGATCAACAAACTTGAAAATTGCAAAACTATTTAGTGGTCTTATACCTTTTAACGAATATAGGGCAAAGGTGTATAGAAGCCTACCTTAATTTTCGGTATTTCATAATTTTTAGTTAAGCCACATCATTTATGATTCTTCTTAATTGGTTTTGAGTGTATTAATTCTAATGTTTGTCATGGCTAAAATAAATGAAGAAAGTATACAATGGGACTGTTAAATACAGGTATCCCTCGCTATACGCGATATCACTTTACGCGTTTTCGCTATAACGCGATTAAGAAATAATAAAAATAATGCATGGTTGGCTGTAATTTCGCAGTCACCCCGTGCGGCGGTGACGTGACCTTGTGCGTGCACATTACAGTGAGGACAATGATCTTTACTGTACAATTTTGTGTTAAGGGGGTGGTGGTATTGACAACACGGGCAGAAATTAAACAGTCATGTATGAAGGGAGTTTGGAAAAATATTTGGCCTTAAGTTTCTGATTCTAATGATTTTGATCCTTTACACGAGCTTTCCATTTCAAGACATGAGATCGTTTACATAGAAAGATGTTGGATTTGAGGACGTAGACCAGGCAAATTTGAATGAATTGCACCAATCCCACTCAACAGAACTCACCAATGAAGATCTTCAAGAAATGGATAATGGCATAAAGGATGAAGAGGATGAGCTCTATGTTGTTGAGCTTATCAAACGACTTCAACAAAAACAAATTGCTGAATTTTTAAAGCACATTGACAGTGCAATTAGAATCATTGAAGAGAATGATCCTAACATAGGTAGAAGCGCCAAAGTTGCCAGAGAAAGATTGAGTTAATTGGCTTGCTACAAAGCACTATATAGAGAGGGGAATCATGCTCCCGTCAAATGAGTCTTGACTATTTCATCAAAAAAGTTGAAAATCTTCAGTCTAACGACCCAGGGCCTCAACGACAGCAAGAGCTGTCAGGCAAGAGCCTTCAAGAGAGTAGGAGCTTAACGTCCCAGGGCCTTCAAGAGAGCAAGAGCCTACCATCCCAGGGCCATCAAGAGAGCAAGAGCCTACCATCCCAGGGCCATCAAGAGAGCAAGAGAGTGATAATCCAGATTTGCCAGATCCAGTTAATTTATTATGCCATTGAAGATTAACAGTAAGTGTACCTGTAACATTGTATTAATTAGATAAATTTATTAAAAATTGCATTTGTTTACAAATTTTGGGGAGTGAAGATTTATAAAAGGTGTAGGCTACCTATAGTATTGTACTAGTTATATAAATTAATAAAAATTGCATTCATTTACAAGTTTTAGGTTTTTATTTACTTTTGTACTTTGGAGTAATCCCTATTTCACCTATGTTAAAATCAATTCTCTTTACGCGTTTTCGTATTACGCGATTATTTATCAGAACCGATCACTCGCGTAGTGTGAGGGACAGCTGTATTACATTTCACTGTTCTTTTTTTAATCTCAAGAATGTTATTCCCTATAAAAGCACATGATTATTTCTACCCCCCAAATAAAAACGTTCCTGCGCTACTGTGCAGAATCGTATACTATAATCCGGCCAGAGATGTAATAAGGTCGAATTCATGTAGGACAGAAAAAGGAAGTACTAGTTACAGTGTGGAGATAGTTAACACTTTCTTGAAGAAACACAGGAACCGAAATTTAAAAACTGTTTTGAATACGTCTTTAAATTCAGAACAGTACTAGGGGAGTACGGGACGAAGAGTTGAGTGTAATGAAATCATTCGATAAAGTTTGGCTTAATAGTTTATAAAGTATTATAGTTAGCCAAACCAAACTGATATCATTCGATATCTGAGGGAGTCAAGATTCGTCATTGAACTCCAGATAGCGCACCGCGTCACGCGGGTGGCAAGGGGGGGGGGTCGCCATTTTGTGTATGATCCACCGCACCTCGGAAACTTCCATCAAGTATAACTTCGCACTATGTCTTGGTACGACGCTCGTTTAGGTGTATATCAACAGTTCTCGTCGAGTTCTATTGAATAACTTATAATACTTAAATTTTATTACAGTTTTGATTGAAGAAAATGTGTATTGAATTTGAAATATTCTAGAAATTTCACAATGACCGCCTATTCTATCCGGAAAGCGAGCCAGAAATATGCCAAATGCACACGACGGGAAAGAACAGCTCGTCAGCTATCCAATAACTCTCCAATGTCTGGGGCGGAACGAATAAGGAAGTATCGGGAGCGAAAGAAATTGTAAGCGGGGCAGCGAGGGCCTATTCACGAACTGAGTGCTCGGGGACAGTTGAGCAGCTGACCTTGCGAGGTGCTCGGGAATAAGTTCGCAGCTGACCTCATGAAGGGCAATAACAGAATAAACCGACATGGCACTTGGGTGGGTTTGAGGACAGTTGAGCAGCTGACCTTGCGAGTTCAGCCTGGTGTAAATTAGACAAATAAAAGACTAATGTAGGACGAGAAAACATCAACTCCAACCATGGTGGCACCACCAACTATTGTCATAGCGCCACCGCCGGTATTTTCCTTCGGCTCACCTTCAGCCGACACATCAGTCCATACTCGCAAGTGCGACATTTCATACTCAGCGGTTGCTCACGTCGAGCCAAGCAAAAGGTATGTAAAGTGTAACAATAGAGATCAGTGTTTCCTAACCTGGGTGGCATTACCCCCCAGGGGAAGTTTTTTTAGCACCGTGTCTTACTACCCGTTCGGGTTATACGCTTAAGTACTAATTACACTAATGAATTAGGATTTGGGAAGGTTGAATATAGAGGAAGTGAACCCGCATTTGCGTGGAGGGAGAGTGGAAAACCATTTAGGAAAAAACTCCCAGTTCACCCGACCGAGATTCGAACCTCGAGCTCCCCGTCCTCGGTGGTCTGGCTCAACACGACTGGCGCGTTAGCCAACTACGCCACCGAGGCGGGTCCCAGGGGAAGTTAAATTGTAAGGGGTGGTTGGGGGGTGTTTAGGTTTAAAGGAATACTACACCAATAGTATGATGTTAATAATAACAGGAAATACAATATTTATCAAAAGGTTCTTATAGTTATTTTAATATTTATGTACCATAATACTGACTACGTTTAATTTTAATTACTTATGTTTATAAATATCAAACGTATTTTCTCAGGGTACTTATATTTTCACTAGAAGGTCGCTGTAAATTAATACCCGTTTCGGTGACCGCATATTCTAAGGCGTCACTCTCTCAATAGACTAAACTGCCGATGACAGGAAGGTCGGGGCTCAGATACCGGTCGGGTGTACTGAGTTTTTTCAAAAGGATTTTCCACTCTCCCTCCGAGCAAATGCGTGTTAACTTCCTCTAAATTCAACCTTTTTTCTCCCTAATTCACTAGCGTAATTAATACATATGCGTATAAACTGAACAGGTAGTAAGACGTGGTGCTAAATAAATAATTATAAATGTTATAATATTTACTTGAATACGTATACATATTAACAAGATTGAGTGAGTTAAATTGCACAATGTAGCACGAATTTAAGGTCATTCTCGTTGCTTTCAGAGAATGGAGTTGAGTATTGAATTCGTGCTTTTGAATTTGCTCTTTTTTTTTCAAAAGGTTAACATATATTTAGTGGAAAATGTTGGAAACCATAGATTCGGAGGGACAGATACGGACAGTAGAAAAAAGACCGTTAATTTGGAACATGAAAACAAGTTACCATGGGGACAAACTGAAGAGGAGGCGGGCCTAGGAAGAAATTTCAGATCTATTTCTACCAGAAACAGCTACGTTGGAAGAAAAAAACATGGGCACTCCACTTTTAATTTGATATACATAGTATGCAGTATATACCATGGCTGTAATAATATATCAGGGTATAGCTTGATCTCGACAAGGAAACTTTCACAAACCAATCTCCATGCTTATCACTTGTTGATAGACCTTTTTCTATTATCGCCTCTGCTCAAGATATCATCTTTTTTTTTAGCATCGCGTTCTACTACTATTTCAGATTATACGTTTATGTACTAATTATGATAGTGAGTCAGGGATGAGGAAGGTCAAATTTAAAGTAGTGTACCCACATTTGCTTGGAGAAAGTAGGAAACCATTTAAATAAAACCACGCTCAGTTAATAAAACCCGACTAAGATCGAACCATAATCTCCCCATCATCAGCAGTATTATCCATCGCAAGACTAGCGCCTTAGACCACACGGCCACCGAAGCGAGGGATATCATTATCAATGTCTGAAAATTGACGTGAAATAAAATTACGTATGTAATCTCTTGCCCAATATTGTTGCCGCATAAATGGTGGGGAATACAGGTAGATTTGACAATTTATTTTGCCAGATGGACATCGACATTCAGGGGCCTGTGATATATTCTCCACTCGAATAAAATCCCGAAGCAACATTCAATATATCTTCAAGCCTTTGATAACCTGTAAATATACATATATTTATTTTCAGATTTTTGACACCATATGGTCGAAGTACATTTTCAGACAAAGCAAAAACCTCATCACCAACAAACACGTAGAGATATGCAGTTGGGATATTTTTTTAGGGTTGAGGCTTAAATTATATTGAAGGGCCCATTTGGCAATTTTTCATAAAAGGTGGAGTTCTTTAAAGTTCCATAATCACTGCACTTGCCATAAGAACCAATGTCCAGATAGATAGCTAGACTGATAGCTAGCATTACACATGATAACAAGGACTATCGAGGAAAATCCTTTATAATTACAAAACATTGACCATTGTGAAGAGACTGTATCATTCTAATGCTTTGGTCATCTATTAGCACCAATGCAGTGTGGAAAATTGGTAATCTCTCCTTATCCTGCAGTATTTTTATCCACCTTCTCTCTGAAAACTCAGGAATTGCCTAGGGAGCTAAACATTTCCACATTGATTGGCAAACTTCCATCATTATCTGACTAGTGGTAGACCTTCCGACACGAAATACATAACGCAAGTCAACCAAAGAACAATTTCTGTCCAAGTACCCGAAATTAAAAAAAAAGTATTTTTATTTGGGTCAATTTTCAATTTTATTTTCAGGGAAGGCTGTGCAGAGTAGATGGAAGAACCAAAGAGACTGATATACAAAGGAAGTTAATTGTATGAAGGTACTAAAATCAGTCATTGGGGAAAAAAGTAAAGCCGCATATTTTAATGTTCACGTTTATATTATTTCTTTTCTTAAAGTTAAGCTGGTTTATTCTGCTTTTTAAATCAAAATTAATACTATACTACTCTTTATTTTGTCCATCTAGTTTCAAATATTAAATACTATTTCTTTGGTACACTCATATCTTATACATATATGAGTAATATTTGGGGTTTTGCAACCAAATCGAGACTTAAAAGACTAACTGCACTCCTAAATAGAATTATTAGATTACTATATCAATTACTTGTCAGAGATTATAGAACTACTGAAATTTATAAATATCTGGATTTAATGCTTCTCGATAAACTGATTATATACCAAACAGCCATTCTTGCTTACAAAATAAATAAAAATAAACTTAAAAGTAGCCACAAATTAGAATACCATCAATTAGGTCATCATACTAGAGGCTCACTTAAAATATATCATGAATCTTTAACACTGTAAACTATGGAAAAAATTCAACTTTAAATATAATTACTATAATATATAATGCAATTCCAACAGATATCACTGGCTTACTTGAAATGACAAAATTTAAAAAACATAATTTTTTTTTGCCAGTGAACAACTCTAAGCCCAACATATCAAAATTATGTAAAGTTTTTGACCAAATCTTCTATATTTATGATTAAAATAGGTCTTCATTAATCTAAAATACTTCACTTAAGTCTCATCCTATCTACTTGCCTTCAATCACAATTATTCTAATAAATTCATATTTTCTCAGTAAACATTTTAGAATCTATTACTATTTCCCTGTGTATACCTGCATGTATTGTTTATTATTGTAATACTAATTAATTTTCTGCAACTTTTATTTTTATCTCAAAGTACTGTCTTATTAATTATTTGCTACTGTTATTTTTTATATACTTCTTTTTATTTTTTAATGTTTATCTTACGTTTATTGATAAAATGTATTTATCGATATTATCACACACATTTCAAAATTATCTTATCTGTAACATTGTACTGGTACTGCTGTCTTTTATATTTTGTGCATTTTGCTCAATTTTGTTTTGTTTTGATTTTGTTTAATTTTATTTCATGATACAATATCCATAATGTCTTTTTAATCTTTTAAAATTTAAACCTATATAAAATTTCAATTTTTATAAATCCATAGTCGTATAAGTGAGCTCTAGCTACAATATCTATAATGTCTTTTTAATCTTTTAAAATTTAAACCTATGTAAAATTTCAATTTTTATAAATCCATAGTCGTTTAAGTGAGCTCTAGCTCTTTGGATCATGTAATTAATTATAGAATAATTTTAAAATTTTATATTAGATTTAACTCTCCAACTTGCCACTAACAAGCGCTCTGTGAAGCTGTAATTCGCTTTTGTTTTGTTTTATACAACCGGATCTAGGTTGGTAATAAATTAGCTGAGAAATTTCTAGAACATTTGATTCTCTGCCCGGAAGCTTAGTAGCGTCTTTTGACTGTTTTATTCTTTTGTTTGTGAGTCTTGCCTATTAGACGTAATGTATCTGTGCTCTAAAAGTTTTATTATTTAAGAAAGTAGGATTTCAATCTTTAGTGAAATATATTGCATAGAAGTGTAAAATAAGCTTTCTTATTTTATTTAAAATTATTATTTAACAATATTACAACATTTACAAGTGGATGTTTTACGACATCAAGTGAAATCATGGCAAGCTGAAATTGTAAGAAGACAAGACATTCATCTTAAAGTTATAATCAACTCGTAGGTTTGGTCTGAGTTATTTCGGAGCATTAGACTATGTGTAACTATTTAATATTCGGAAGGACATCTCGATGCTTTGCCAAGCTCTCCTCCAAGTAGTTCTATGTATTATCACCTCACCAGAGATGCGCTACTGTGGTTATGGCAGTCACCACACCGGCCCCTCTCAAACCTTCTATACTTCTCCCCTTTCAGTGTGTCCTTTACATTCCTCAGTTAATCACCTAATCCTTTCAACTTTGTTGCTTGCTACACAACAAAAGACAAGCTGTCACCGATGTACTCTCCAAGGAGTGATGCCGAGTTTTGAGCCGTAATCTAGGTGTTTTATAGAATGACGACCAAAGTCAAATGACAAGGGCTCGAATCCCTGCAATCGTACACTTTTTCTGAGTTACCGTAGGAAATCATTATTTACAGTGAATTGTGACTTTTTATTTACTTTATCTATTACTGTAGGAATATATAAAAATACATTTTCTTTTCTATATTTAAAAAAATATAGCCATTTCTTTTTTTTTCAATGGCATAGTTTTTACCGTCGCTACTTGCGCAAACTATTTAAATACATGGTATAAGGAGGCTAAAATTAAAATAAGTGCACCACAATTTGTTTGTATAGAAGATAGAAAAACCAAAGCGAAAACCACACTTTGTTCTAGATGATAGGCTGTTAAAAAAATTGAAACATCTTTAAAAAAATTAATGAGTCAGAAAATATGGCTAAAGTTGGTGAAAAATGGTCATTTTTAAAATGTTATTTCAATTAAATAGAATGTACACACTGTACGCCTATTTTACTTAACAAATAGGGACTACTGTTAACTTTTTCTGAACACCATACTAACAAGAACATTGTATTCTAAGATAAAAAAATTGAATTAAATAAAACTCGGTAAACCATGTTTCCATTTAAAATCATTAATTTATTACTATAATTTGATTATAATCCATCTAGAACTAAATGTTTTCTTTTTTATTGTTTAATTCAACACACAGGTTATTAACAGCTTAATCTTATTGGGTAGAGATGAGGAAGGTAAATAAGAGGAAGTGAACCCGTATTTGCGTGGAGTGAAGATGGGAAAATCAGATTGATATGTAATGTGTGGAAAACCGTTAAATGTGTGTATATTATATATTATTATACTATATATTATATATTATATTATATATTATCTTAATATATATAATTCTTCTGTACGTGTGTATGTCACTGAACTCCTCCTAAACGGCTGGACCGATTTTGATGAAATTT